>CM038112.1:4090010-4235042 GCA_001642375.2 Mentha longifolia
CAACAATATAAGCTTACCTTCCTAACGGAAGCAGACCACGAGAGAGTGAGGCCGAGGAAAACAATGAAGAAAAAGCGCCCCCAAAGATCCCAATCCCTCAATGCCTTCCCGGATCCTCTCTGTATGGATTGGGGAAAACGACCAGCTTCAAATTGCTCACGATCCTCGACAAATCCCTCTTAACAGTATCCCAAACAGGCTCCGTCAGCGTATTTTGGGGCGAACCGAACCCGGACGACGCAATTCCACGCTGCTGCTGGCGGATCCAATCGGCGGCAGAACTGGGGGTTTAGGAGCTGTGGAAGCGACGGAGGGGACTGGAGTTGGTTTGGGTGCGGTCGGAGGGGGGAGATTGGAGGGGATGAAGGCGGGAGGAGGTGGCCCAGCGGAGGAGACCGGGATGGAGGCGCGTGGAGGAGACGGGGGCGAGCGGGGAGGACGGGTGAGGGGTTGGAGTGATGAGGTTCTCGATCTCGTCGATGTCCGATTGAGAGCTCGGATGCAGCTGGGACGGTGTCGCTGTAAGACATTGCAGCGGATTTTTTCAGCTGAATCACGGCGGCGGTGTTTGTCGGTGGAGGAGGAGAGGAGCCGGAGCGTGATGCGGGATTTTGCTATTTTTCTTCGGATTAAATTTAATTCTCTTTTTTATTTATTATTCTTAAGATGGAAGCAAGGAAGTCGTGATGGCGTCAAATGGACTACTTAAATCTTAAATCGAAAGGTCTTAACTCAAATATTTAATGTATAATTTATTCTGCATAATGGTGATCTTAAAATTTTAGGATCAATATATAAATAAAAAAATATATATCGGAATTTCTATTTACGAATGTTTTTAGCCTAAGAGGAGTAGTAATTAGCTTCGGGACTAAAGTAGACCGAGAAAAAGAAAATAAATTTCTATTCTGAGTCGAAGTCTTTATTAGAATTGTAACTCTACTCTCTTATTATTGTAATTGTATTCGAAATCACACTAATAATTTTATTTTTTAAAACTGGACAACGTCTTCAGACGTAATCACTTCGTGACTAACTTTGATAAACAATTTTCGTATATATATATATATATATATATATATATATATATATATATATTATTTTTCATATTTATTTCGGCTAATTTTCGCAACCCCCGCGATTTGGGTTGTTGCTTCGCTAAAATGTCAATGCAGAAGGCCCATTATAGCATGTTGGAGTTTTTCTTTTACCATCAATCATTACATTTTTCGTCCAATTGTTTCTACCTCAATTTCAATTTGTAAGGATTGGTTTGGTCGTTCAATACCTCATGAGCAAATAAATTTTTTTTCCTCCAATCAAAGTGCGTGGAACAAAATTTAAATGTTGAGAATAATAAAGGAACACAAATGGAAGAAATATGTCAATAATAACTTCAAAAAATAATACATGCACCTTTATTCTTGGATCACTAAAAGCACAATTTAATTAATTTGCATAATTGGGAAGTCAATGACTTGAATTCAATCAAGAACTACATAAATCATCTTACATGGAAAAGTACCTCATTAATTTAACATGCTAAGATTCCAATCGAGTGACCATAACGTTAGGCTAAATTAAATTATTATTAATTTTCCGATCCTAGCTCTTTTCCCTTTCCTTAAGCCTCAAAAGCACAATTCTCGCTTCGTCTCAAACGAAAAGTCCATATCCTCACTCCATAACACGATTTTCGCCAACCAAAATCTTTAAATTCAAGTAAACCCCCACACTTTAACTCAATCACAATCCTCTTCACGTTCATTTCATTTCCTCTTTTACTCCCACATTCCCCTCCAAACAAAGTTCATGTTGCCACAACAATGAAGCCGGGTTCACTACTCGACGGCCGCCGCTTCGTCGCTACATGCTTCCTCCTCATCGTCTCCTTCTGCATCATCGCCTCCATCAACGAACTCCGCTTCGAAAGCCTCGTGAACTTCGGGAAATGCGCCATCAACTCCCAAACCCCCCTCGACGATGACCAACCGCCGCAAAGTCAAAGTCAAAGTCAAACTCGCGACGAAGAACTCAGGATCCTAATCGGAATCCTAACCCTACCGGACCACTACCACAAGCGCCACTTCCTCCGCCTCGTTTACGGCACCCAGTCCCCCACGGGGGCCCGCGTCGACATCAAATTCGTCTTCTGCAACCTCACCAAGGAGGACCAGAAAGTCCTCGTGGCACTCGAGATCATGAGGTTCGATGACATCATCATCCTCGACTGCCACGAGAACATGAACAAGGGGAAAACCTACACCTACTTCTCGAGCCTACCGGAGATGCTAACTGACGGAAACTCAACGGAAAATAAACCCTACCCACCCTACCACTACGTGATGAAGGGCGACGACGACGTCTACTTCAGGCTCCAAAATCTCGTCGACTCGCTGACGCCGTTACCGCGAGACGATCTGTACTACGGGTACGTGATCCCGTGCCCTAGCATGGATCCCTTCGTGCATTACATGTCAGGGATGGGATATCTCGTGTCGTGGGATATCGTGGAGTGGATAAGGGAGTCGGAGGTTCCGAAGAAGCATCTAGAAGGGCCGGAGGACAGGGTGTTCGGGGACTGGATCCGCGACGGCCGCCGCGGGAGGAATAGGTACAACGCGAAATGGGCGATGTACAACTACCCGGAGCCGCCGACGAGGTGCACGCACGAGCTGTGGCCCGACACGGTGGCGGTGCATCTGCTCAAGACGCAGGAGAAGTGGATTACGACGTTGAGTTATTTTAATGTTACCAAGGGTTTGAAACCCTCTAAGCTTTACCATATACCGTGATTATGGTATGGGTAATTCTTGTTATTTTGTATTATTATTGTTATCAAAAAAAAATTCTATGGGGAGACTATTGATTCTTTTTAATGGAGTGGTTGGCTGTTTTTATTCATATAAATCATCGATCTCTGTCCCAATCTTAGTTTCTCAACCTTGTTTTAAATTGAAAAATTATGATTTTTATGCATTATTTTTTTCAAATTTCATTATCATATTTATTTAGTTTATAATTAATTTCGCATTTAATTTTAATTTTGTTAGTAAATTAATTTCTAATCAGATTAATAAATTCTAGTTAATAAACATAAAATTAATTAAATAATATATATCATCTCGCAATGCCAAAGTTGGAGCATAGGATATGATGCTAGTTAATTTCATTGAGTGCATGGAATAGGTTGAATAAATTTCCCTAAAACAGTGTAATATACCTTGATTTAATCGACAACTAGTGTACCGCCATATTATAATTTTAAAGTGAAATTTAAAAGATAATCCAATTATTTATTTTAAATTGATAAAAAAACAAAAGTTCATTTTAAAATATTAATATGAAATTATATCAAAAGAAAAAAAAGTAAATGAGAGACAATATTTTACTTTTAGCATTACTTATTTGCATTATCAAGCCGTCCATTTCACGGTAATAGAAAATTAGATTAATAAATTTTTTTGAGTAGTCCTATTTATTCAAATTTTATTTTTTCAAAAATGTTCGTCATACATGTAATAGAAAAATAGATTTAATAGTGATATTATTTTTAGGCATTTTCGTTTGATGCCTAGCCGCCCGTTGTTTGGTTCAACCATTTGAAGTTAACATTTGTCGAAAGTTGTATGCATTTTTAAGTAATCTTTTTTGAGTTGTTATATTTATTTCAAAAGTCTGTCGTTGTTTGGGCCAACTGTTTTGATAGATAATATTTGTTCTGTTGCATTTCTCAAGTTGAGTGGCTATATTCATTTTAAATATGAAGTCATCGGTTGTTTAGATTATCCTGAAGTCACCCGTTGTTTGGATTATCTGTCGAAGATATAATATTTATTGGTTAATTGTATTCATATTGAATATCAAGCCCTATCTTGAAGTCGCCTGTTGTTTGGATTATCCGTCGAAAATATAACTATTTATCAGGTAATTATATTCATACTGAATATCAAGCCCCTCATTGTTTGGTTCAATCATTTGAGGGTAATATTTGTTCGGGTAATTATATTCATTTTGAATATGAAGTCGCCCGTTGTTTAAATTATCCATTGGAGATATAATATTTCTCGGATATTTATATATATTTTGAATGTGAAGCCGCCTGTTATTTGGTCCAACCATTTGAGAGTAACATTTGTTGGCAGTTGTATTCATTTTTAATGTAATATTTTTTGAAAACTGTGTTGCTCGTTGTTTGGGTCAACAATTTTGAGTGACAACATTTGTTGGGTTGCATTTCTCAAGTCGAGTATTTATGTTCATTTTGAATATGAAGCTGCCAGTTGTTTGGATTATCTATTGGAGATACGTCAACTATTTTGAGAGATAACATTTATTGAGTTACATATAGTTATATTCATTTTGAATATGAAACTGTCCGTTGTTTGGATTACTATAATATTTTTTGGGTATAAACCTGTCCGTAGTTTGATATAAATATCGAATGATAAAATATTTAGCCACCCATTAAATTTTGAATATCAACTCACTCGTTATTCACAATAATAATAAATAAATAAATAACCATAGATTAATGAGGGTATCGTTTCTTGACTAATCAAACATGTTCAATTTTTTGTTATGTCAATGTACCCGTTATATGTGTAATAGATTAATGATGAACATTTTTCGACAATAATCACTTTATGTCAGATAAAAAAATATTAATTGATGTGATTATTAATGATGAATAAATATAATGATAAATGAATTTAATAATGAATAAATTTAACTCGTGGTACGTATAATACTTATTTAGTTAAAAAATATATATCTTAATTAATGATGCATATCTTGTATGAATGTCATATATTTTTTAATATTAATTGATTTGATGATGAAAATTTATGAAAATTTAGGAAAATTATATAATATGCATATATATGGAGATATATTATTATATAGTATTTATCTTGATTAAATTATTGCCTAATATAGCCAAAGCCATAAGAATTTAGGAAAATAATCATGAAAATTCTAAATAATTCCACGTAGGATGGAGATCCGTTTTCATATTATAAATAAATATAATGATAAATGAATTTAATGATGAATAAATTTAACTCGTGGTACATATAATACTTGTTAGTTAAAAAATATATATCTTAATTAATGATGCATATCTTGTATGAATATCATATATTTTTTTATATTAATTGATTTGATGATGAAAATTTATGAAAATTTAGGAAAATTATATAGAGATAATACACATTTTTGCCCACTTTCACATTGTAAAATCAATTTTTGCTTTGAAATATAATTTAATCAAATTTTACCCATATTTTAATTTGGAGGACAAAAATGCCCCTCCTTCCCCCTTAGGGTTGGTAGTAGCCTAGCCCAGCCCACCCCAATCCGACCCGCCCGACCCAGTTGGCCTGGCCCGTCGGCCCGACCTACCCGGTAAACAATACTAACTGAATATAAACGTACTGCGTAATCAGTTACAATTTGATATTATCCATTTATCACTTACCACTTACCGGTAAACAGTACTTGTAGAATATAAAACGTACTGCGTAATACAGTTACACATAGACATTATTATTTACCACTTACCGGGTAAATAGTACTAAATGATAAAAAAAAACGTACGGTGTACTTGCACATTTCAGAAGAAAAAAAACTAGAAATTTTTTTGGGCCGGGCTGGGCTGATCGGGCCGGGTCAGGTTTCTGGTTGGGCTGCCGGGTCAGGTCGGGTTGGGCTGGGGCTGGGCTGGGTTAGGTTGGGTTGGGTTGGGAGAGAGGAAGGGAAGAGAGTGGGGCAAGGGTATTATTGTCAACCCCATCAAAATATGGGTAAAATTTGTGTTTTTTATATTCCAATACAAAATTTGATTTTATAATGTGTTTTTGGGTATTTTATTTTTTTGCCTCAATTATATAATATGCATATATATGGAGATATTATCATAATAGTATTTATATTGATTAAATTATTGCCTAATATAGTCAAAGCCATGAGAATTTAGGAAAATAATCACAAAAATTCTACATAATTCCACGTAGGATGGAGATCCGTTTTCGTATTATATATATATTGATACTGTTACAGTTGCAATTATTTCATAAAGATTTCGCATATAGGAAAATAAATTTAACGACCAATAAGAGCACTCACACCAGCGCCCTTATGGCTAGGGTGCGCCCCTGCCGCCTGCGGGCGCAACTCCAAAATTGCCGATAGAGCCCATCCCAAGCGCGAATCCGCGGATGCAAACGACCCACTCCTTCCCTTGCCGGGCGAGGCCATGTGGCGATACCTGTAATTTATAATTCGATCTCTTAATATGATACATGTAAAATATGCCCCTCCAAATCTAAACATTCATAAATGTCCCTTTCCATTAATTTAAGAGTTATTGACAAAAGAATTCCTAAACTTTGACCACTTTCATTGTAATTGCCTAAAATTTGACCTTGCAAATTAATACGCAAATTTTTTGATCTGTGCAATTTTGTACCTACATTTTTTTTCCGGCGAGTATGCTCCAACGTTGCAACCAGATTCAATTATGTGGCACAGATCGGCGTCAACTTAAACGACACCGTTCCAATTTAAATAAAACGTCGTCGTTTCTCCACCTCTTCTTATGAGGACACATAATTAGGGTTTCATTCTTCATTCTTCTTAATTATCGATCTTCTTCTTTTTCTTCTTCTTACATTGATACCCACCTTAGGACTAGGAGCTATGATAAATTGGATCATGTTTACATCCCTTCTTGTTCTGTCCTTGCTTAACACTTCTGGCAAGTTATTTGGACTCCATTCTTTCTTAGTCTGGTTGGATTTTTACGGTTTCCCTCACAAGGGTTTTTTTTAGGGGGGTGGGGGGTTCTTCCCGACATCTTTTTGGCAATAGGTGGTAGAACTAATAATTCAAGTTGGAGACATTCTCTCGTCAGAAAGAAATTGTGAGTATAAAATTGTACCTGTCAGAAAGTTTACGTATTAATTTGCGATATGTCAAACGTTCAGACAATTATCATAAAAAGTGGTCAAAATTTAGGTATTTTTATATCAATATTCCTTAATTTAATATTATATTGGGTCACACTTACACAAACGATATACTACTAATGGACAAAAATACTCATTTTGAGAAACAAAAACATTATTAGTGCAAAAAAGAGTAGCAAACCCCATTGCTATCCGCTGCATGGTATTTACCCATAAGCAAACCGCCCATATTGGTGTTAACGTTAGCATACAATGCAAGAACCTCAAATGGGCTAATTTAGAAGTGTCATATAAACAATAACTCATTTAAATTAAAAAAACACACACACACACACAATGGTAAGGTTCTTAAATAAAAATTCTTGCTACTTTTTAAGGGTCTCATTTCTATATAGTCTATTTTTTTATTCAAATAATTACCTTTTATTTTATTGGTCTGGGTCCTATTTATTTTTAAGCACCAAGTTCTTATTTAAGAATTTATGTTCTTATATTGGCATCTTCAATGAAAACAATTTTTAAACATCTAGTTTTTAATTTGCTGCATGCACAAGAACCCATGCATTGGACTTGCTCTTAGCACTTTTCGGGGCATTTTGTGGGGAGGTTCGAACATAAATTTTCTTAATAGTATTTTTTTAATTATACAATTAATTCAATATAATATTCTAAAAAATCATACACGCATAAATTGACAATTTAATTAATCACACAAACATAAATTAATCATTTTTTTTTCTCCATCGGAAAGGAATAAATTAATCATTTATCCAACACAAACTATTGAAATTATAGTTGAAATTAAACAAAAATAATAATTTAGTACGTCTTGTACGCATAAATCGACAATTTGAATAACCAATTAAACATACATCAATCATTTTTTTAACAGAAATTATTCATATTATACAAGTAACTTAACACAATTTTTCAAAAACTTTTGACATTCAAACTGCCCCACGTAATCTACCGGAGGGTGCTCACCGTCGGCAATGTTTCATCAGCCATTAACACTTTTCACGGTTTACATCAAGCGGTTTGTGTGGGTGGTTAAAATAATGAAGAAGGGTGTGAAAATTTGAGAGAATCAATGTCGGCAATCACTAATAGTTTAATAAAAGGGGTATTTTTTTATTTAAAAGATTGAAATAGGGCATTTTTTACAGACATTTCAAAATGGGGTATTTTGAATTTACGAAATTTTTATTTTTTTAGTCAATTAGTTTGGTTTTATTTTAGTGATCTTTTCAAAATTAAATTTTTATGGAATGTTTCTTTATGACAAAAAAACAAATGTTTAGGTAAAATAAGGGGTTGTTTTACCTTTCAAATGTTGTGTCGCATACCCAACCAACTAATGAAAAATACTTTAAAGAAGTATTATAATTTATTATATAAACAAAAAGTTACGTAAGAAATGTAATATTTCAATTTATAATGGTATACAAATGTCTACTTCTTACAGTGCATATCTACAAACAATGACAATCCGTAAAATATAGTAGAAATATTGGGGGATATTTATGCACAAATTACAAATAATTTATTTTCGAATTTCAAGAGTAATTTTTAATAGTGGCTGGAAATGTCTCGTGATGATATGTATAGAAAGAGACAAAAAAGACTTTAGTACTATAATTTTCAAAACAAATGTCAAAACAAAATTGGAAATCCAAGAATAGAATTTCTCATAGCAAAAGTAATCTTTTGTGGAATCATCACATGCTGCGAATTTGGATAACTCATGATGCACACAAATATTATTATTTGAAGCATAAAACACAGAATAATCATGGCAAAGGTCCTTTGAAGGGAGCAGAAAAGAAGCTAAAAAAAAAAAGAAGTGCTCAAACAACTTGTCAAGTTAAATCTGGCTACAGCAATGAAAGCAACTGTTGGTAAATAGAAAGAAAATACACAGTTTCAGAATCTGAGAAGCAATGGAACTATTTTTTTCCTTTTTCATGCCAATGAATGTCATCATCACAGCAAAATAAGGAAAAATAACTGGTGGTAGGGTTTAAAAATTGGAATTGGTTGAGTTGACAATAAAGAAAGAGCATGGGATAGAGCAAAAAAAAAAAAAAAAAGAGCATGCATGGGATACACCTCCACCAACTAGAGCTTTCTCCTATTAACAAGTCAACAACATATTTCAAAGCATCACATGACAAAATAACACTAACAATATGTTTCCAGAAGTTCTCAACTATCAAATATATGTACTGAATAGAAAGCAAAGCTAATAAACGAAGTATTTAGGTAACCAAGTATTAAGCTACATGTAAGTTGTAACAATGCTCTATGCATTCAATTAAGGGCATGTTTGGTAGGGGTGATATCTTGAGATAGACCAAGATATCACCCCTTATCATAGTGTTTGGTTTCCATGTTACAAAATAAAGTAAGCCCGTGATATCTCTCCGGCCCGAGCTGGCCCGAGCTAAATACACTGTTTTGTCTTCAATTTCTAACACGGCTTTCCCCCCATAGTGAATACGTGACTAAACAGTAGAAGCTTAACCCATTTTAGCCTTTTGCTCTACCTGCATCAACTCCGACCCACAGCCAACTCCGGTCGCCGCCGCCGCCTCCTCTTCTACCCTCGGCCACCCCCTCCTCTGGCCTCGGCCGCCGCTTCCTCCTCTGGCCTCGGCCGCCGCCGCCGCGCTGCTGCCCCTCCGCCCCCGCACCGCCTTCTCTATCTTCTTCCCCACAGCAACTCTACGCGGAACCTGTGACACTACGCGGTGGAATCGCTCTTGATTTCGTGTTTTCTTTCAACGTTCAGACGGTGGAGCGAGAGGTTAGAGAGAGAAAATGCTCAGAGGAAAGAGGAGAAGTTGAAGAATTTAGAAGTGGGAAACATCAACATTCATAAGAGTTCAAGAATATGGAGATGCTATCAGTTACTAGCCATGCATAGCCTTCACTCATCATTCCTGCAGCATTTGCAAGAGCGAATAATCAGGAGCCTAGCTTCGGGTTCATGTGCACCAGAAACACCCTAGTTTGCTTAGCCTTCGTTGATTCTTGATATAACTATTCTCAGCTAATAAAGGAATAGCAGCCATATATGTGAGTTTGATGTTAGAATCTTGGAATTTTTTAATAGTATGAGACAGAAACTGATTCCCAGATTCCGTATCTTCATACAAGATCACAGCTTCAGACCATCCGAATCTCAGACAAATGGCTGTAAGAGCTTCTGCTTGTACCGAATCATCCAAATGCTGTCCTAAAAATGAAGCTACTCTGATTATAGGATAAAGCTGAGCTTCTTGAAGCAGATTCCCCTACAGCAGCAGCAATATCTTCCTGCATCGAACCTTGAGTCCCTAAAATCGCCACAACTTCTTCATGCTGCAATAACTCAACAACTGCATAAAACAGCAAGACATAAAAAAAGAAGTCAATCTTATTATATATTAATGTAAGTGACAAGAAATCTCAAGAAACCAAGTCTATACCTGCCAAGTTAAGATCAAGAGTGTTCTTAGCAATTAGCATCCTTCTTCACAAGTTGCAATCTTGTTTGATAATTCGAATGCGATGAGTAGAAATCTGAAACTGCCATATCCATGCACATGCTTACCATAGCGCCAAAAGATGAATTCGTGTCAACAACTACTCTTACTGGGACTGGTATTTGCATTTGGTTCGAGACTTGAGCGCAAACATAGTTGAGACGAAAAATATGATCAAGAGAAGAAGAATGTGAAAAAGTGAGAAGTTTATATGGCTGAGTATAGTCATTTTTCACATGATATATTCACCAAAATAATGCAGTTGCATCCATATATATGGGGTTGCACTATGACAACACCAAAGTCATGTAAAACCGCAAGTCAAACTTCCCAAATTTCTTGGAAAATTCTCTTATTTAGAGGTTGGCTCTACATTTCAACTTAACAACTAAATAAAAAGTCTTTCAAAACTATATATATTCACCAAGTCAACTGCTAAATTTTTAAATAAGAGGTCTTTGTGCTTGCGCTGTGCAAATGACAGCTTTGCTTATTTGAAGGGCAAGAAAGTTAATATTATAAATTTGAAACAGCAAGAATAACAAGGAAAGAATGACAATGATATATGTGCGGTTTTTATTAAATGAACAAACATATATAATTAACTACATCTTCATTTTCAACTGTTTTTGTACATTTCCTATGAATTTTTTACACGGAAGACTCAATCACATTATTTTGCACTGCTTCATGAAAGACCTTTCCAGAGGACAAAATGAGTCTTGAAATCTTAATATTTATCAAATTATGTATTACATGGTTTGCCTTTGACAATCAAATTTGTATTAAAAAAATAAAATTGACCCTTAAGAAACACAGAGAGTAATTTACATTTCATGCAAATAAAATTATTGTTATCAACTTGAATTTACAAATACAAGTTGGAACTATCCCCTACTCAATTCAATCCCTTCACCTGCATTTTGAGCAGCATTACTCGGCTCGTTTTCCGGGGCCGTTTCTAAAACTTGTGCAGCTTCACCACCACCTTCTCCGTGAGGAGGGCTGCCGTTTCCATGAAAGCTCCCATCACCATCTCCAACAGAACTCATAGAGTGAAGTGATGGAGTCCTTACAGTACTAAAGCAACTTTGGATAAAACAGTGTGTTGCATGAGTGAGTTTTTGTCCAATCGATGTGGAGGAGCAGAAGTGTGATATCCCACTTATTTATTAAGTTAAATCTGTAATTATTTACCTTAAGGGTCCGTTTGGTATCCGAATACGTATATCAGGTATGGGTATCAAAATGGTCCATACCCATACCATGTGTTTGGTATATCAGTATATGAAAATTCAATTGATATATTTGATATACCCATTTCCCACTTTTAACATTCCTGGATATACTATTTTCACCACCGGTATCACTCTTTCTTCACAGAAACTTTATATTTCTTTTTTGCTTCTCCTCTCCCAATTTCTTCGACTTTGCTCCAATTTTTTCAAGAACTTCACGATTTGTCGCTCATCATAAAATTAAAAAAAAATAAAAAAAAAAACTTTTTTTTTAAAGTGGAAATTTGAGGTTTTTCTTCTTCCCTTGTTTCAATTTTATTTTCCCTCAATTTGAAACTGTACATTTAAATTTGCGAATCATATTTCCCTTCGTTTTGCAAATTGTTTAACGTAATGAGGCTGTAATTTTATTTTCAAGCAAATAGGTATTTTTTTGCTTGTGATTGCAAGCCATTTTAATGGTGTAATTTTTTTGTAGCTTTTGCATAACTTACTATTATTTTTATGGATTTGTTAATGTCTTGGATTGTTTTTAGTTAAGAATTGTAAGTTTGGAACAAAGAAAAAGAACATATGAAGAAAAAGAAGATAAGAAAGAAGAAATAAAGTACAAAATTAACTTATAATAATAATAATAATAATAATTATTATTATTATTATTATTAGTTAACTTTTATTTAAAAAAAACAGGATTTGATATCTGATATCGGAAGATATCAATCTCATACCCTTACCTGATATCTCATACCCATAGCCTCCCATACCCATATCTGATACCTGATATACTAGTATATGGATACCAAACATGCCCTTAGTATTTATTTAGTATTCTAATTAAATATTGGCATACGAACCGTTGTGAATGAGCATTTGAACCACATTAGTCGAGCTAAATTCAAAAATAGAAACTAGATGGGCCATTAGTTTTATTATATCCAAATTATTTGGGCCTAGCCCATTTGGAATTATGAGTCAAACCATTAGAAATTATTAACGCATTTCAAGATTCAAGCTCGTCAAAATTTGAATATAGTCGAGAATTTATTTGAGTTGAGCCCAGCAAAGAATCAAGCGGGCCGATTAGATATTAGTTATTTCTTGGGCCAAACCCATTTACTGAGGTCAGCCCACTAAGAAAACACATGGGCCTTAATTTATTTTCTTCACTAAAGGCCCAATAGCCAAACTGCTAAAATACAAAGGAAAGCTGAAATCAGCTTAAAATTTAAAAATTTAAAAATAAAATAAATAAGTAAAATTATTCCCTTCTCTGCAATTTATTAAGAACGAAAACTACAAGGCAAATAAATTTCTAAAATTTGAAAATAAATCAGTCTAGATAAACAAGACATTATGTCGCATTAGATAAACTACAACTAATTAAGAAAGTTAAATTAAATTACGATTGACTGTTTGCACCCATAAGTCAAGTAAAAATGATTAGTTTAATTATGTAATTTCAAACCAACTACTTATTTAAAAATATATATATAAAAGCCAACTACTTAAAAGCTATTTTCAGAAGGACACAGTATAAAATAACCATCTTAATCAAGTAAATAACCATCTTA
Organism: Mentha longifolia; assembly: GCA_001642375.2. Lineage (NCBI taxonomy): Eukaryota > Viridiplantae > Streptophyta > Magnoliopsida > Lamiales > Lamiaceae > Mentha > Mentha longifolia. The sequence goes on from CM038112.1 coordinate 4,103,315, forward strand.
ATCATTTAAATTGTTTTAATGAGGCCTGCTTACAATACCCATTGGAATGGGTTCTCCACTAACCTGATAATCATCTTTTTATTAATTAATCAAATAATAATATAATTAAGTGGGTTACCACCATTAATGATGGTTCTTTGGCTGCTCTCATTTTCCCTAGCAGCTTTCTATCGTCTATCACCATAATTATTGTAAACACTATCATATTATGTTATTGTTTTACATCACTGCAGTTGAAGACTTGTTGCGCAAGTGTGAAGTCTTAAATTATTAATATTTTATATCGCATTTATTTAATATTGAAGAATAAATTAGTGAATCAAGATCAGATCAAATTATATTGGTTATGATCAAATTATATTACACCACATGTACTATAGTTTGTTTTCTATCCTACTAATGGGGATTTTAACACTATAGGGTGTATAATATTAATTTTATCATTAACTAATTTGCATTGTTTAAGTATAAAATGTAAAGATGGCAATTAATTGGGTTGTAGTGGAGAAAGCACTATAGAATTGTTTGCCTTTAAGGTGCAGGGTACTTTAATTTGGAATCCTAGTTCTAACCTAGAAGCTTAATCATACTTATATATATATATATTAATGCAAGCAAAGTAGTGAAGCCTTATAGTACACTATAATAGGATAATGTTGGGACATATTGGTACAAGAGCAATATGAAAGAAATATGGACTTGATATTGGTATTAATGGGTTTAAGTTAATAATTAAGTTGGACTTAATTATTAAGTGCTTATTTATATTAAAGCCCATTAACTAGGTTATAATGTGGGTTAGTATAAATAATTAAACACATTAAAGAAAACCTAATCCTAATCCTAACACTACACGCACGCACACAAAGAGAAGAACGGCTGTTCTTCTTCGAGTTTCTTCTTGGGCGATTTCCTAGCTTTCGACGAGAAGAAATCATCCCGGAATAGTTCCACGCGATCGAATGACTTCACGTGGACACCATAGTAGCGGTTCTATATATCGGAAATACGAGAAAATAACACGTAAGTTATTGTATTTTCGTTCATGTATTTGTATAATCTCTAAACTCGTAAATTAAATTATAAATCACGATCTATACGTAAGGTTTCTAATCGTTGCTTCTGTTGCATTCGTGCATAAGAAACCTAACAGTGGTATCAGAGCCTAGGGCTCGATTCATGATCTATTTTCGTGTTCATTTGTATTATGGGTTTAGGTTTTTATTTGATGAAAATCGCAACACAATTTTCGTGAAGAAAAACTTGGAGTTTTTCTGAACATTCATTGAGGAATTTCATCGAACACTTAGAAGGCGTACCTCTCACAATGCAGTAAAAGGAACAACCTCTGTGACGTTTCTTCGAACACATGGCGAGCACGGGTTTTTCTATTGAACCTAGGGTTCAATCGCTCGCCATCTTGGTTCGAGGGGGCTCGGACTCTTAGGCATGCCTTGGGCAAGCTGAAACGGATCTGAGGAGGAACGCCGTTAAGTGCTGGGTGCTGGGCATCCGCACGCATGAGGGGCGGGAACCTTGGCGTACCGAGCTGCTGTTGCAGCAGCAGCGGTGCTGCTTGGTCGCCGTCCTTGCACGCGTTTTCCGATCACCCACAGCCTTCTTGAGGTCTGTGGGTAGGTGTCGGAGCACCGTGGTGATGATGGGCGACATTTTGGTGTTCTCCCGGAGCCATGGTCGCCGGAAATGAACCTGAAAAATGCGCTTTAGAAGCGCATAATATGTGTTCGATGAAATGCCTCACTGGAGTTTAAAAGAAAGCCAAATAGGCAGATTTTCTGCGCACGTCAGTGTTCGATAAAATGCCTGAAGGAAACTTTTAGCTCCAAATGACTTGATTTTTGAAATCAAGCTTGTTGGATATATGAACTATAATTTCGGATGGTCCGAAATGCTCAAAGGTTTCGTAAAATTGCCACAGAATAGAAAAAGGATTTGTTTGGAACAAAGTTCTATTTCTATTGTTTTCTTTTAAAAACATATTATTATTTTTGAAATAATAACAAGTTTCATTTATATTAATTTGGAATTAATATAAATAAAATAGACCCATTTTACGATTGTGAATAAATATATTGATTGGATTAATATATATATTTATAGAGATTTATTTGTTTTATTTGGTTAAGCATGTTAATTGGATTATGTGCTTTACATTTTCTAACTATAGTAGTTAGAGACTGCGTATTTATGCCTAGGTAGGCGGCGCCCAGTTTTTGTAGTCCGCGTATTTATGTTTGAGTAGGCGGCGCTCAGTATTTGTGGTCCGCATTTACATGTCTGGATAGGTGGCGCCCAGTAATTGTTTAGAACAATATTGGATATTGTTTAACAGTTAGATCACATATTTTCCTAAATTATAATATAAGTCTCATCTAGGATGCACGCGTTGTCCATTACAATTGACTGAGTACTTAAACTTTTTCGTTTAGAGTATTTACACCCCAGTGTTTGCTCAAATCGACATTGTTTAGACTCTTTCATAGATGCAAATTGTTTTGCGATCGTGTAATGGGGTTGACTTACTTATATTATTTTGGCGCCCCAGTGTTCAAAATAATTGAAGAACGCAGGTTAACTAGATTAACCAACCAAGAATTTCAAAATGGTTTTGAAATTAGCTTAGAGGCTTACTAGGTGATATTATTGTAGTCATCAGCCTCAGCAGAATCTGCAATAATATAGACCTGGATCTTGGTCCACTAATGACTCATATTAGATATAAATCTGTATTCTGCAATTTTGGGGTTGCAGTATATGTTAAAATTAGTGGGAGCTAATCTTACAATATGTCATTGTTTGATTAAAAGTAAATGTTCAACCTATAAGTGTACTCTAGGTTCTCGCAATTGTACGAGATCTATTGTAGACGAATAAGCTAACCCAAGTCGAATCTCGTGGAAAACTTAGCAGGTCTTTTCAATTAAAAGTACTAACACGAAACAAGAATTAAAAACGTCCTAAACATTCTAATTAAGGAATTTTGGTATTTTAACTAAGAATTAAAATAAGCAATTAACGGAAATAAATGTACAGAAAACCAAGAATTAAAGGGCTAGGATTCAGAATATCTTCCGTCACTAATCTAAACTCACGATCAATACATGCACTTATTCATTCATAAAAAATTCTTAAGAGTTGCTTAATTAATAACTTTCGTATTCATAATTAAGCTGTAACCATAACTCTCGTATTCAAGTTACACAAATAAGAATTCAATGAAGAAAAAACAAGCAATCGATTCATATGTTTCCGATTCAAAACCGATGTTGATTAGACCTCAATCCAATACTAGAATTATCTCTCGATCTCAACTAGTAATTAAGAAATTCAAACGGTGATCAAGCGTCTAAATTAAACATGCATAATCTAATCAATAAGCTTGTATCAATCCATGAATCTTAATTATCAACTTCTGAAATCTGAATCCTAGAAGAGAATTTAGTCACTCATCATCATTAGAACAATCAAAGACAAGAATCTCATAAGAAGAAAACTTACGTTGAATTGCAAAACAAATCTAAGCACCAAATTCATAACTTCAAGTCTCGTTCTTCCCAGAATTCTCCATAGAAGTTTTTCCCAGAGTAATATGCTGTGAAAAGTCCTTCTAAAACGTGCCTCTACACTAATATATATCGTTTCTATTTGGGCCAAAGGATAAAGGCAAAATAAAATAAAAATAATAATAGCAATTTTCCGATCGCAGCAACTGCTGCGAAGTTGCTGCGATCCAGCAAGTGTTGTGCACCTGTCTCTGAATATTTTCGACTTGGCATTCAGCAACTGCTGGGTGCCAGCAAGTGTTGCACCTAGTTCTCTGAATTTCAACTTAAGCAATCACTGCGTTTCCAGCACTTGCTGCATTTCTGTTTCTTCAATTTCTTCTTTTCATTCCGCTTCTTCATTATTTCTCTTCCTCTTCAATTTCACTTCAATTCTTCACTCTAAATCTTGATTCCTTCCACTTACTCCTATCCATCACCATCAACCAAAACCAAATAAACATTCCCGGAAACACAAACTAAAATAACAAAATCCTAAGAAAACCATATAAAAACAATAAAGAAAAACAACACAATTTTATACTAAACAGTAAATGTGATGTTTGTAAATATTGTTCTAATTTGTTTCTCTTAATTCTTGATCAGATTCGTAATGTCAAGTTTGTCGTTAAGATGTTTGTTGGATACTATGAAGTTGACTGGGTCAAACTTCATGGATTGGCAACGCAATCTGCGTTTGGTGCTAAGGCTTGAGAGGATTGAGTATGTCTTGGATGAACCAATCCTGGTCGTGCCTGAAGAGGCTTCTGAAAAGGCTTCTGAAGAGGATGAAACGTCGGACATTTTACTCATCAGAAGCATCAGGACGGCGCCTACACGGCTCAGTGCATCATGCTTGCCTCCATGGATGTGGCGTTACAAAGGCAGCATGAGCACATGCTTCCCTACGAGATGATACGGCACTTAGTGAAGCTGTATGCATCTCCGAGTCAAAATCTTGAGTTTAACATGTGCAAGAAGCTGTTTCAAATAAAGTTCCTTGAAGGGAAGAGTGTTTCAAAACATGTTCTGAAGATGATCGGAATGATCAAGAAGTTGGCTTCAATTGGATTGAAGCTACCTGAGACTCTCGCTATCAATTTGATCATGTATTCGTTGCCTGGTTCATTTGATAATTTCATCATAAATTACAATATGAATAACACCAAGGCAAGTTTGACAGATCTTCATAACATGCTGCAAAATTATGAGTCTACTATTGCTAAGGGCAAAGCTGTGCTCATGGTGAGCTCTTCTGCTGCTCCCGACTCGAAAGGGAAGGATAAGCAAAAGAAGAAGAAAAAAACCGGTATCCAATGCTATGGCTTTGAAACCTAAGGGCGGTACTCATAAGAAGCCGAAGATATCAAAGGACCAATGCATCTTCTGTCATCAGAAGGGGCATTGGAAGAGAGACTGCCCGAAGATCAAGGCACAAGGTGTCTCTTCGTCAGGCTCAGGTATGTTTGTCATTGAAATAAACATGTCTATTGATAACTCACATTCTTGGGCATTGGATACCGGCTGTGGCTCACACATTTGTTCTAATGTGAAGGGGCTAAGTGACAATAGGAAAATGAGGCCTAGAGAGGTCGATCTGCGCGTTGGGAATGGAACAAGAGTTGCTGCCGAACATGTATGGACTTTTAGATTGGATCTTCCTTCGGGACATAGACTAGTTTTGCATGACTGCTATTTTGTACCCTCGATTACGAGAAATATTATTTCTATTCCCTTGTTAGACATGGACGGTTTTCATTTTCGTTTTGGAAACGGATCTTGTTCTTTTGGAATGAATGAGATTATTTATGGAAATGCATCTTTGGTGAATGGTTTATATTTGCTCGATTGTGTACAAAGTATTTTCAATGTTTCAAACAAACGACCTAAGCTAGGTAATACGAATAATCTTACTTATCTTTACTTATCTTTGGCATTGTCGGCTTGGTCATATCAATGAGAAAATAATAGCAAGGTTGAGAAAGTTAGACTATCTCACATCATTCGACATTGAGTCTTATGGTGTTTGCGAATCTTGTCTCAAAGGAAAAATGACCAATAAGCCACTTTCTGGGAAAGGAATACGAACCGAAGAGGTGCTAGAATTAGTTCACACAGATGTGTGTGGACCATTACAACTCAAGCACGAGGTGGATATTCATATTTCATAACTTTTACTGACGATTTCTCAAGGTTTGGATATGTTTATTTGATAAAACATAAATCCAAAGCTTTTGAGAAGTTTAAGGAGTACAAGTTAGTAGTCGAGAAACAAGTTGGCAAAAGTATCAAGACTCTTCAATCGGATCGAGGAGGCGAATACTTAAGTCAAGAGTTTCTCGATTACCTGAAATCACATGGAGTCCGTTCAGAATGGACACCTCCAGGGACACCTTCAATGAATGGGGTATCTGAAAGGAGGAATCGAACTTTATTAGATATGGTTCGATCCATGATGAGTTTCTCTAGTCTCCCTATATTCCTTTGGGGTTATGCTGCCATATAGATTCTGAATAGGGGTCCTTCTAAATCAGTCGATAAACACCATATGAGTTATGGTGGGGCAAAGTGTCTATTCTTGTGCATGTACGGACCTGGGGTTGTCCTGCATATGTCAAGAAAATGATGACTGATAAGTTGGAATCCAAAAGTGAGAAATGTTATTTTGTGGGATATCCTAAGGAAACTCGAAGATATTACTTCTATCACCCTGGAGATCACCAGGTGATTGTATCCAAAAATGCGACATTTCTGGAAGACGACTATGTCTACAAGAAACAAAGTCATAGTGTGATAGATCTTGAAGAAATTTGAGAACCATAAAATATCGATAAGGATGAAATCTTTTTGGATGGTCCGAACAAGAATTCAGTGGGAGTGTTTGATAACTCAGTTGATAAAGGATTGTCCTTCAACAGACAACTGTTAGACAGTGGGAGTCATCGAAGAGATGAAGATACAATTGTTGCACCTTTACCTCCTCGGGAAGAACATGGAGTTGAAATTTTCGAGAGCTCTCATGATATTGGTTTATCCAATACTCAAGATCCTACTCATGTTCAGGATAATGTGGATACCCAAATGCAGAACCAACTCGATAGGTCTCAGAGAATTCATCGAGCACCAAACAAACTCAATCTATTGGTTCAGAAACCAAGATGATGGAGATTTGGTGTACGATGATGAACCGAAGACCTATTCCGAGGCAGTATTAGATGCTGAATCAGAGAAGTGGCTGGATGCCATGAAATCTGAAATGGACTCGATGTATGACAATCAAGTTTGGAACTTGGCTGACCTGCCAGATGGGGTGCGACCCATAGGCTGCAAATGGATTTTCAAGAAGAAAACCGATGCAGATGGCAAGGTACAAACCTACGAGGCTAGGTTAGTGGCAAAAGGTTGTAGTCAGTGCGAGGGCATTGACTATGATGAGACCTTTTTGCCAGTTACAAAGATCAAGTCCTTTAGGATTTTACTTGCGATAGTTGCATACTATGATTATGACATTTGGCAGATGGATGTGAAAACTGCATTTCTCAATGGAGATTTAGAAGATGACGTCTACATGACGCAACCTGAAGGTTTCACATCAAAATCTAGGCCAAATGCCGTATGCAAGCTGCAAAAGTTCATTTATGGACTTAAGCAAGCTTCCATGAGTTAGAATATTTGTTTTGACAAAGTTATTAAATCGTTTGATTTTGTCAGAAGCAAAGAAGATCCTTGTGTTTATAGTAAACGCAAGGGTGGAAACATTGTTTTCATTATCATATATGTTGATGACATTTTGATACTCGGAAAGAATATTCCTCTGATGCAAATCCATAAAGACATGGTTGTCTAACTTCTTCAAGATGAAGAATTTGGGTGAAGCATGTTACATCCTTGGTATTAGGATCTATCATAAAAGATCCAAAAGGTTGTTAGGGTTGTCACAATCCACATACATCGACAAAGTGCTAAGGCGTTTCTCCATGGAAAACTCCAAGAAAGGGAGTCTTCCAATGGGGCATGGTATCAAATTGTCAAAGAAGGATAGTCCTTCTACAGACAAGGAGATTGAATACATGCAGAGGGTCTCGTATGCGTTGGCTATAGGATCAGTCATGTATGCCATGACTAGTTCTAGGCCAGATGTGGCCTATGCGCTTAGCATGACGAGTATATTTTAGCAAAATCCCGGTGAGGTACATTGGAAAGCTGTCAAGACTATTCTTAAGTATCTTAGACGAACTAAAGAACAACTTCTAGTCTATGGTGGACATCAAGAGTTATCAGTTACTGGGTACACTGATGCTAGCTTCCAAACAGACCATGATGACTATAAGTCGCAGTCTGGACATGTTTTTGTCCTCAATGGTGGTGCAGTTAGTTGGAATAGTTCCAAACAGGGTACTACTTCAGACTCAACCACCAAAACTGAGTATATTGCTGCATCTGATGCGGCAAAAGAGGTTGTTGCTATTCTAGAGTTCTTGAAGGAACTGGGAGTGGTTCCGAGTGTCAGTAGTGCAATACCTTTGTATTGTGACAACACTGGTGCGGTTGCGCAAGCAAAGGAACCAAGGGCCACAAACAAAAACAAGCACATCCCTAGAAAATATCATCTAATCAGAGAATTCATCGAGAGGGGCGATGTGACATTAGAACGAGTACCGACTGATGATAACTAGCAGATCCATTTACCAAGCCATTGTGTTTTGCGAAACACAAGAGTCATTTTAAGAGCTTGTGTATTAGATATGTTGGAGATATGCTTTAGGTTAGTGGGAGTCGGAAGTTTGCATGTCTTAGAAATAATTTTGTAATTGAAGACACACAAACTTGATCACATTTATATGTATACGTTTTCATTTGATGATATTTGTTATTGGCATACACATTTCTCAGAATATTTATTTTAATTGTTTGTAAATATTCTTGTTGATTTGTTCCCTTGAGTTAAGACTGTCATTGATGGAGTGAGACATTAATGATATAGTTTAACTATAAAATAGCCCCAACCGAGAATCATCAGGAATGGGATATTGATGATGTGTGATAGGTTGGCATGGGGCCTGCATCACGTTCTTAGATAATATAGTGGTTCTCACCACTATATAGTATTGGATACTCGTGGTGGACACATGGATACTTTGGAGAGTATTGGTATACCCTACCTTTAAACTATTTGTTTCTAGTGTCTATAGTTTATTGGTGTGTGAAGTATATGATAGTCATTTGACTTGAGGTCATTGCTTATCTTGATTGCAAAATGATGTATTTTGACCAAGTTCAAAGCTTGCACTCCGTTTGGGGTAGATACGGCTTGGATTGGATACATCAGGATGTAATCGAAGATAGTAGTTGGGCCAAGAATAGAATTCATTCCTTGATTAAATTCGAGAGTAACATTCAGATTCTCTATATTAATTGATTGCTAAGTCAATGGCCAGTGCACGTGATATATTTAATTATAGTAATTGAGTATGATCATCAAGGATCAATTGATAAAGATGAGATAAAATGGTTAAGCTATTTGGATAGACACTTGGCAAATCCAAGGCTTAACCGAGTGTTACGTGAATGAAGGGATATCATACAGACTTCATATAAAGGTCCGGTTTGCGAATCCGCATAAACGTTCTTCATATATCGAGTTCGCTATACTACGCAGTCTAGGAGTTTAGTATAGACTTTAACTGGGTTATCGTCGATAATGAAGGCCTATAGGGTCACACTTTATGTGTTGTTGTTGATCGTGTTAATGGGTGATTGTGTGGTGCTTAGTTGTTGTTTCAAATACAAGTCCAAGTGGGAGATTGAAAGAAATATGAACTTGATATTGGTATTAATGGGTTTAAGTTAATAATTAAGTTGGACTTAATTATTAAGTGTTTATTTATATTAAAGCCCATTAACTAGGTTATAATGTGGGTTAGTATAAATAATTAAATATATTAAAGAAAACCTAATCCTAATCCTAACACTACACGCACGCACGCAAAGAGAAGAACGATTGTTCTTCTTCGAGTTTCTTCTTGGGCGATTTCCTAGCTTTCGACGAGAAGAAATCATCCCGGAATAGTTCCATGCGATCGAACGACTTCACGTGGACACCATATTAGCGGTTCTATATATAGAAAATACGAGGAAATAACACGTAAGTTATTGTATTTTCGTTCATGTATTTGTATAATCTCTAAACTCGTAAATTAGATTATAAATCACGATCTATACGTAAGATTTCTAATCGTTGCTTCCGCTGCACTCGTGCATAAGAAACCTAACACAATAACCATAGCATATGTCTCTCTATATATATAATCCTAGCTAAATCTACTAATGGGGCTTCTATTTCTTATCTCTCTTCATTGAGAAAAAGGCAACTTTAGATTAGGTGAATAATTACATAAGTTAGTTTCTAGTACTATTTATATTGTTGCACTATATCTTTCAATTAGTGTGGTTCATTAATTAATAATATAATTGTAATAATACCCCACTTATTTTATTCAAGATAATTATGTAATTATCTTACTTAAGTATTTAATTAAGCCATACTAATTAAATATTAATATTTGAAACGAGCCCATTAATTTCTAAGTTATTAGACCAAGCCCACTAGTAATTCATCGTGTTAAGCCCATTAAGAGATTAATTAAGCTTCTACCCATTAAACTAGTCGAAATCAGTCATTAAGAATTTCCTTGGGCCAAGCCCAATGAAGATCAAGCGGGCCAAGCCCGATTAGACATTTATTAGCTTTTGGGTCAAGCCCACCTGATAAAAGAAATAAAAAGAAAAGAATTGGGCCAAGCCCATATATTTTTCTGATTATGGCCCAGTGGCCACAAAATCTGAAAATCTGCAATCATCTCCTTATTTCAGCCGAAATTAAGAAGAAACAGCCATAAATTATTAACTACAATCATATCTAGTCACTAATTTATTTCAAATAAAACGGTGAATAAAAATACATTAATTATTACACTTCAAAAATCATGATTACAATAGTATGGAAAATTGTAAAAGAAGCCTGCAACATAGCCACCTAAACCCTCTCTTTGCCTCCTCCATCACTCCAACTTCTACAACTTCTCCTTGAGAGAAGCACCCCCAATCTCAACCCCCACTGATGAGAGTTCATCTCATTTATACCCTCCATTTACCTGCACACAAACACACCAAAAATTAGAAACTAGAGAGTAGAAACATGAGTGAGAGCAAGGAAGAAGGGAGGACAGATTCAGGGAGAGGAGAGAAGGGAGCAGCTATTAGCAGCCATTGACAGCCCTTTCCAGCCTCTCTAGCACTCAAAAAAACTATCTTTCCATTTCAAGGTAATAGCCCTTAACTTACCCCAACTTCAGAAATAAGAAGCATGATCATTCTCACACACAAACAAAGCATGCTTAGCATGTCCTTTTCAAACACTTCCTCGCAAGTCCAATTTCTATAGATTTTCGAGCCTAAACTCTCTGCACAAACACACACAATCAGACACAAGAAATAAAAAGAGGGAGAAATGAAGCAGATTTCAAGAGGGAGGAGGAAAACCAAAAATCAGGCCAAGTAGAGAAGGATAGTGAGAAGACCTTGCAGCCCAAACCACCACTCCAATCCCAACATCTTTTTCCCAAATCATCAAGCAAGTTCTACCACCCTCCTCAGTTGAAACTGAAACTAGAAGCATGCTAGGATGCGATCTTATGGATAACAAGCACACCCGTAATCTCTACCTAAATCATAAGTATGCAAGTACCTTGTCTAGACGGAAACAAGAGATTGGAATAGAACTTAAGCAAATAAAGCATGTTAATGTTGTGTTCAAGAAAAATCTCTCACAATCAGAACTCATAAGTCTCCCCGAATGACCCATTTCCTTTAAATTTAGAAACATTGGCAAGCATGTTAAAATCAGTTTATTCAGACCCCAAACTAGAGAACTTTTTCACAGCTTAATAAAAGAAAAGAAATTTGGATTCATAAGGAAGCTTATTCAGTATATCAAATGCTGGGGAAACCATCAAGATTCATAAGTGCACGAAGCTGAAAAATTTTAGAGTACAGCTCGAACTTCAAAATCTAAAACCTAAGTAGGATTTAAGCGCTTGAGTACGTTCTGAACTTAAGAGCATGATTCAAACTTCAAAGCCTGAAGTTAAGAATATTTAAACACTTGAAAGCATGCTGTGCAAAAAGGCTCCAAGAAACAGAATTCAAGAGCAAAACTTTCCTAAACTTTCACCACACAACCACATTTCTTAAATAAAATAGAGGAAAGGGCATTACCGAAGCAAGGGACGAACCCTCACTGTAGCCGGACGACGGCGGAGCCACGGCTGCCGCGCTGGAAACGATCTCGACAGCGATCAGCGACGATGGAGGAGTACAGCAGCAGCGACTGCGATGACGTCTTCTTCACGTCGAAACCTGCAAACAGAGAACCGAGGTCAGAACTCCAATTAAAAATAATAATAATAATTTAAAAAAAAAAATGAAGATGGAGCAATCGCCAGATCATCGTCGACGGCGGCGGCGCCCACGCCACCGCCAAAATCAGAAAGAGAGTTGAGAGAGAGGAAAATGTCTCCCAATTCCTCCGAATTAGGGATTTTACTATAACACCGAGGAGGGAGGCCGATAATCGCGGGAGTTGCGCAGCGGAGACGCAGCCACCGGACGCCGTCTCACCGTGCCGCCAGCAGACCAGCCGGAAGGGGGTTTCTCGCCGGAAATCAAAGGGCGATCAGCCCTGATTTTCGACATGGTGGCTTCCCCTTCAAGCCCCGATTTGGGGAGATTTCACAAGGACGGAAGGAAGGGAGGAGAGCGACGCCGGCGCCGGTGGAATCGACGGCGACGGAGGGCGTGCACAAGGACAGACCGAAAGGAATCGCAGAAGGGAGAAATCGCGAGTTCAGAGAAGAGAGGGAGAGTCGAGCGTGAGAATGAGAGAGAGAGAGAGAGAGAGAAATAGGGGTTGGGCTGTTTTTGCGGGTTCGGGCCACGGATCAGGCTGAATGCTGGGCCGAGAAGGAGTTGGGCCGTGAATCATATCAGATGGGCCGAAAGAATAAATTAGTGGGGGATTTTAAACATAGCCCCAAATTCTCTCAATGTAGCCCCCAAATAAAAGAAATAATAAAATTAATCCTAAATGTACAATTATATCCTTGTGTAGCCCCCAACATCTAATTTTTAATAAAATCTAATTAAGTATTTTATAATTTCGTAGCCTCCTGGTGCATACCCATATAGCCGCGTACAAAATCACAAAGATTGATAAAATCATGCCGATACTAATTACGTTACTCATCTTTGTAAGTTTATTCTATTTTTTCTAGTTTTCGACGTTTGTTTGTATGGTGGTACTCCTATGAATGTAACAGTAGAATACTTCTCTCTCTCTCTCTCTCTCCAAGGAGTACCTAGCAGCAGCGCGAACCAAGAAATTAATCCGCTCGAAGATATTCATCGCGATCCTTCACGAAGAGGAAGAACAACACGTCCCTCTCTCTCTCTCTCGCCTTGTCCACCCACACCCGCCGAGACGAGGGCGCGATGCTGAAAACGCCGATGAGTCGATGACGAAGCGACAGACGCAGCACCCTCGACAGCTCTCCACAAAGGGGCAGAAGTATTCCATTGTCATGTTCCCGAGGATGTAGAACAACACCACCAGCCACGCAGCAGCGCAAAGTACCCAACCGCAGGGGAATCATCACAGGCGCAGTAGAAGATCTCGAGGTAGTCGAGTTGTTTTTCACGTAGGAGCATTTCCATCGATAGTCGACGAATTTATGAACATTGTCGCACGCAATCCAAAATGGCAGTTTCATACAGAAGAATAGAGCTCGAAGTAGAGACAAAGAGGCGGCGAAGATGGAGAGTGATGAAGCGAGAGAAAGAGCCTTGTTTGCGGTGAAGTTTATTGGAGAGAAAATCCATTCAAAAGGAGAAATGAATCAATGAATCAGAGTGATGGCAGCCATTAACAGAAGCTATAAACCTCCGAAAACAAGGGAGGCTAGGAACGTATAAACTAAATTAGATTTTATTAAGAATTATATGTTGGGGCCGGGGGCTATATAAGGGTATACTTGTACATTTAGAATTAATATTATTATTATTTTTATTTGGGGGCTGTAGTGAGGGAATCTGGGGCTATGTTTAAAATCCCCCTAAATTAGTTTGGGTTGCTGATTTATCTTCTTTGGGCTCAAATTAACTAAATTATCTTCCTAACCCAATACTTAATTGAAATAGAACAATTAATTACTAAATTAAAAGTTTTAAATCGAAATTACTCACCCGAGTAATTAGTTAATTTTTATAATCTAACCAAGAGTTAAATTATTTTCCAAGATAATTGATTATGAAAATCAATTTCTCGATTGAGAAACATCTCAATTAGATAAGAAGAAGCACAATAAGAATTATTAAGAAAATTTATAATAATTTAAGTGGAATTAGCAACCCTTCACTAAGTCGATTTAATTTATCAATTGAATCAAGAATCTTATTCCGATTATTTGAATAAAGGTCTAGCAAAAGGAGAGCAATAGCCAAGAAGGTGTTGAAGCTTAGTGTCAAGGAGAAAAGCAATTGAGGTGGGCTTTCTTAAAATAAAATAAGTTTTATTAACTGATGTTAGCTCTTTTAAAGAATTGTCATGCCATAAAGTTTTTAAGTTTTTGTATGATGCCTATCTGTTAAATGGCCAAGGCCAAATTTATAAGAATTGAATTCGGGTCCTTGTAAGGCGGCGGTCTTACCTGGATTATGTGCACGCAGTGGCAGGGCACCCTATTTAGGGTGTGCCCGTCCGGCATCCGTGGAAGGTGTACAACTTCCCGGGTGCAATTAGCTCAGATATGGCTAAGTACTAAAGAACACAGACTGCAGTCGCTTTAAGTTTCAAGTGTTTTAAGTACACATATGTCTTTTTGACAAAAACCTTATGCGATACTCTTGCATGGCTGACAATTAAAGAAAATATTTTAGCAACGTGTTCACTGGGTACATAGAGTACTCAACCCTGTACATATTTCTCATGTGCATGTTGAGCGAATTGGAGTGAAGTGGCCGGTGGAGCTTTTGTCAAATCTACGAAGTCGAAGTCTCTTGGTGGTGCATGTCCTCATACATGCATCCGTTTCCGCTGTGCACACTCGATTAATTCAGAATTTGTTTCGATTTGGTTGTAATTTGATGACGTCATCATTGCACTTCGTACAATTTCCCGTTTCTTGTGATCCGATGTTGGTTCTTGAACTCTTTTTGACATGATCGAGTCGAGTTATTAATTTTTCTTTTTGTCATTAATTTCTTAAATCTTCGTTTCATTCCTTAAGTCACGAATTTTCGAGCTAAACTATCATTAGCAAAGCGCGGTCGTAACAATAATTATATTTAAAAACACGTATTCTACATGCATGCGAAGTTAAATTATGGCATTTGCATGTCAAGACATTTTTTGACATTAGATACAATATACTTGTATTTGTCTTGTTATCGTTGAGAGAGAGGAGAAAAGGAATTTATCATATCCGGTAAAAGAGTAATGCTTCTTCAAAAATACTTGTCTAATTACAATTAAAAATTAATTGGTGGGGGCATTAAGGTGGGATTGATGTCTTTCCGATTTGATTAATTAGTGTAGCTAGGTTTTGTATTCTCAACAACTCGTTTGATTGGAACGGCCACTATATATCTTCTTTATTTGGTATATATGGACCCACCTGAGTACACTAAGTGTTCACAAGGTGACGAGGCTCCAATTTTGAAAAATAAAGTTATTTGTTTTTTTTCATTTTATGAGGCACTATATTGATCAACCTAGATATCTTTTACAAAAATAATTAAATACGAAATTTAAAGATCGTGTTACGGAAAATTATGTATTAAGTCTGGTAGTCTACCTCTATGCACTATTATAGTGGCAATTAGATACCAAGGACAATTGTAGTGTGACTTGAAGTTATCCATTTTGCAAAATTTTCTAATATTTCATTGTTATGTTCCCGAATTGAGGAACACTATTGCAATTGGCATAGGCGCATTATCATTTTTCCTTATTTTCTGAAAATATATATATATATTCTTTAGTGAGATCACACTACGCGATATTCTGGATAATAATAATTCAATAATAATAAAAAGTTACAACATGCAAGTAAGTGTAGGCGTGGATTAGTTAAAATTGTACATTAATTTGCGCACCGATGATTCCAAAAGCATTAGTTAGTTAGTGTGTGACATCGTCATTATACTTTGATAAGCGTATTAGTTGTGAATGTTTATCTTGAAATTTTTGTAAGTGTTGCACGTCTGGATCAAAAACACAATATTGCCGATAATGTTGAGACAACAACAACACTATCAATAACACACAGAATTTTGCAGCGGAAGTTGAAACACAGAAGCCAGAAAGTAAATTTTCCACAAGTTATTTCAAATAACTTGTGGATGCCTCAGGGCGAAAGAATCCACTAGATGTAAGTGAATTACAAAAACAATCTTCAGTACAAAGTCAACTGAAGATGCAAATCTGAGAGTTTCAAAATACGCTCTTCCTCTATAAACTAGAATGCTATAGGGAATGCTACTAAAACACTCTCAGCAAGGAACTCAAATCTGACTTTTCTCTGTGTAAATCTCTCTCGGATATTCTCTCTGTAAGCGTGCTACTTCATCTGGAGTCTGCAACCTTCTTTTATCGATTAAGATCAGACTACACAACTTCTCTTAGCCACGTCCCACGTTCTCCATCTCGTAGAGAAGTTACATACCCTGTGGAAGTTACCACTCAACTCCAAATTCTGACTTGGTCAACATGAAAACTCCAGCAGATTTGACTTCCTTTGAAATAGGATCTCTTCAACAAACACGTTTCTACCTACAACAAAAATAGTGAAGAAAAGACAAAACAAAAATAAATATTTAGAGTTAATATAATTAACTCCAACAAACTCCCCCTTTTTGTCTTTCTTCACAAAACCTACAAAATAAACTCGTTAGGCACAATAACAAAAATAATCAATATTATTCTCCCCCTAACTATAAGAACTCCCCCTGAAGCAATTCATCAAGAAAGTTTCTCCCCAAGTACATCACTTGTAATCCCATGATGCTTCAGTAACATCTCCATCAACATCCCTGTTAGTCTCCCCCTGAACACCATCATACCACATATCGGCCTCAACCTAAACAACTGCATCAACTCCCCATCAACTTCATATTTTCTCCCCCTTTTTGAGAAGAAAGGACAAAAATAATCAACTCGCTAACTGAAGTATACAATCTCCCCCTCAAATAAAGCACAAGTGCTTAACTTTTAAAGCATCGTCCCAAAATCTGTCTGCAGAGGAGATGTTGTCTGCAATGATGTCCCAACACACTATGCAGCAAAATGAAGATCAGCTCGTAAATGGCTGAAGTACAGGGATGAAAAACTTTTGTATGATGGCTAACTCTTGGATTAACTTGGTGGGAGAGGTATATGAGATTTAAGGAGGGAACTGACCTTGGAAAGAGAAGTGATAGAAGTCACTAGAGAGGACTGTAATAATGAAAATAAGCATGTCTCTAGAAGTTCAAATTACCAACTATCAGCAGTTCAAAATCCAAAAATAAATCACGTAGATATATGACTTCAAACCATAAGAGATAAACTTGAATAAGATATAATCATGCTTGATTTAAGTCAATACCTTCAACCTTATTGCTGATATATTGGGCTATTTTCGGGGTTAAATGGAAATAAGAATCTGGGAAGAATTTGGGTAAATGTTTGGCGCAAACTTGTAGGTAGGTACGTAATGAGATACAATCCATTCGGTTATCATCTGCAATAACATTTCTCCACATTACTTGCCCCCTTTGTTTTGTTTTTTTTTTTTTTTTTTTTTTCTGATACACTGTGCCAAGACTGTTTGATCGCCTTTTTAAGAGAGTGCATCGTCGCAGCGAACGCCGTGCCCCTAGTTACTCAGCAACCAAACAATCTCAAATCACCATTTTGCAAGGTAGCATCGTCGCAGCGAACGCCGTGCCCCCCAAGCTACTTTGGTAATTTTTGGTATCTTTATAAAAATTTCATAAATATACAGTATATAACAGGGGCGAAGCTGAAGACATGTTAGAGTAGATGTAACAGATACAGAACACCAAAAAACACACAGTTAAAAGTATAGGCAATGAAGCATACTCAAATGTTGTACCCTGTGCTAGTACAACATTACAAAGAACATTCATTTATTGAGGGATGCAGAGGCTGAGAGATGTGCGTTTGCATCTCTCATGGTTGAGGGGTTTAGTGTATATATCAGCACCTTGGTTTTCAGTACAAACAAAATCAAGCTCAATTATATCATGTTCAACTAAATCTCTTACGAAGTGAGGTCTTATATCTATGCGTTTCATTTTTGAAAATTGAACATGATTTTTCTGATTGCAACTATGCCACGAGACAAGATTATTTTCAAAATAAACAGACCCTACACTAGTGCTTTTTCTATCATTTATGAGGCTAGTGTTGGTGTGTTTACGAAAATGAAAGCCAAGAGATATCAGGTCGACATCATACCTCAGCATTCGTTTTAGAGCTTTCAAATGTGTGGCTTTTGATTTGGCTTTGAAACTGGTGCTGACGCAGAAGTTCGGAATCCGCTCTGGGCTCATTTTTTTACATAATGTTGGGCCAACATCCAGCACAACATCCTCTGAGTGGAACTCCTGACGCTCTCCATCTTCAGCTTTCATCAACCTTTTCGCATCAACTAAGTAACAATCGTTAGATGATCTCAAACCCTTCATAAGACAAATACCCTTGTCGTACACCTCGCAAGAGTCCTTGGTGAAGCTAACTTGCAAATTATCATCACATAATTGACTTATGCTTATGAGATTTGCCTTCAACCTGTCAACATGGTACACATTCTTCAGCCTTGGAAGTCCAGCAACGTTCAGAGTTCCTTTGCCTATGATTCTCCCTCTTGAACCCCCTCCAAAAGAAACACTTCCTCCTGTACATGGTTCATACTCAGCTAGAAAAGCTTTTGTTCCCGTCATGTGACGTGAACATCCGCTATCAAAATACCATGAACCAGACATGTTAGATTTCAATGCAGTGTATACAACAAGACAAGTAAGATCTCGTTTAGGAATCCACATCTTTTTCGCAGAGTGTTTCATACTTTGAAGTGCCTTCACAGTGTTGTTCATCATCTTAGGCAACATCTTACTCTTACTATCTTGCAGTTTATAGCAAAAAGGTTTTATATGCCCAGGTTGAAAACAGTAGTGACATATATACCTGCGTTTCCTTTTCTGCACATGCTTCTTCTTCTCGGTAAATTCTGCAAGCTTTTCCATCTCTCCAGCTTTGACGAATGGTTTTTCATTTGTGGATACAATCTGTGGGAAAACAGTTTGAAAAGTTTTGGTAAACCCGAGTCCAGCAGTATCCGTCTTTCCCAATGTTAGAACATCATCAAGCTTTGAGGATCCAGTGTTGAGCTTCTTGAATGTTTCCTCTGCAAGTCCCAATTGAGTTGTGACCTTGTTCAACTCAACATCCTTCCTTGTCAGCATCACCTCAAGCTTTGCTACAGACTCCTTCAAGTCTTCATTCTCCTTGGAAAGAATCTGTATTGTACGGCTTTGCTTCTTCCATTTTTCAAGAAGTTCATCGTACAATTTTTTCAGCTCCATAGCTATTTGATATGCCTTGAGATCATCCTCCTCAGCATCATCCTCTGACTCGTCATCAAGAGTAGCATTAAAACAAAATATATTTGAATAATATTCATATCCATACCTGTCTGATATCACATCTGTTGGCACAACATCATCTTCATCATCTGCCAAAGTACTTTCCACAGTAGCATACATTGCTGGTGCTGGCATTGGGTCTTCATATTCTTCAAAAAATTCTGCCTCATCATCACTCCAGGACACCCAGTAGGATTTTTCTCTCTTTCGAAGAGTGTTTGCACACTGATTCGCATAATGTCCCCACCCTTTGCACTCATGACATTGAACCTTATCAATATCAACACCTTTGTACCTGAAAACATCAGATTGAATTCTTCTAATAGGCTTTGGTGGAGTTCCAGAGGATGACTTGACTGGTGAAGAACTCACAGCATGTTGGCTCGGATGATACTCCAGCATCTTTAACTCACGTTCTCTTGACTTGATTGTCGTTCCTTTCTTCAATCTCCTGACCATGGAATTTAACTTCCTAGTTATTGAAGCAGCATCATCGCCATCATTGATCTCTTCCAGTTCTTCATCGTCATCACTTTGAATCTCACTAGATGATGTTGCTGCAAATGCTATGGACTTCTTCTTGAATGACGCTTCTTCACCCTCTTCCAGATTCATCTCATAGACCTTGAGAATATTCATGAGATCGATAAATTCCAATGTTGTTACAGTGTTTGTAGTTTCGATGGCCGTAACCTTCATCTTGAAGCGCTTTGGAAGAGTGCGTAGATCTTTTGAGACTAAAAGCTTGTTACTAATTAGGCTTCCAAGATCTTGACACTCATTTGAGATGTCCAGAATCCTCTCCGTGTAGGCACCAATCGTCTCATCTTCGTGCATCTTCAAGTTTTCGAATTTCGTGGTAAGAATTCGAATCCTTGACTCCTTAATGCTAGAATCACCTTCACAGTGTCTTTGCAGAATCTCCCACGCGTCTTTTGCTGCTTCACAGTTCTTGATGAGTTTGAACATGGCAATATCGACGGCAGCAAAGATGGCATTGAGGGCTTTCTCATTGAAGTTGGCAAGATCAATCTCTCATCTGGTCCATTGGGCTTGCGGTGTTCGAATGGTATCTCCGTCAGCATCGGTTGTCTTTGGTGGTGTCCAACCATTCAGAACAGCATCCCAAGCTCTCACATCAATGGCTTTGATGTAGGATCTGGTTCTAACCTTCCAATAGGCGTAGTTAGAACCATCCAACACCGGTGGACGGTTGAAACTTGGATTCATCAGATCCATGGCGAGCAACTCTGCAGGATCACACTTAGTCCGTCAAGTGCTTGCTTTGAGTCTAATTGTAAGTGTTGCACGTCTGGATCAAAAACACAATATTGCCGATAATGTTGAGACAACAACAACACTATCAACAGCACACAGAATTTTGCAGCGGAAGTTGAAACACAGAAGCCAGAAAGTAAATTTTCCACAAGTTATTTCAAATAACTTATGGATGCCTCAGGGCGAAAGAATCCACTAGATGTAAGTGAATTACAAAAACAATCTTCAGTACAAAGTCAACTGAAGATGCAAATCTGAGAGTTACAAAATACGCTCTTCCTCTATAAACTAGAATGCTATAGGGAATGCTACTAAAACACTCTCAGCAAGGAACTCAAATCTGACTTTTCTCTGTGTAAATCTCTCTCGGATATTCTCTCTGTAAGCGTGCTACTTCATCTGGAGTCTGCAACCTTCTTTTATCGATTAAGATCAGACTACACAACTTCTCTTAGCCACGTCCCACGTTCTCCATCTCGTAGAGAAGTTACATACCCTGTGGAAGTTACCACTCAACTCCAAATTCTGACTTGGTCAACATGAAAACTCCAGCAGATTTGACTTCCTTTGAAATAGGATCTCTTCAACAAACACGTTTCTACCTACAACAAAAATAGTGAAGAAAAGACAAAACAAAAATAAATATTTAGAGTTAATATAATTAACTCCAACAATTTTCACCCAAAAATTATAGTAAAATAAATTATAGTATTCAAAAATTTCACACTATCACGTTCTATCATTAAATAAGACTCTTGTGAACGAACTACAACTACAAACAAGAAAAAAAGAAAAAAAAGGAAGTAACAAAATTCTGCAGAAAGTACAGCATAATGTACTCTGCCTACGAACAGTATAAAATATAAATCCATTTTTCTCACATATATAATTATGAATCAAAAGAAAAATAGGTGCTGTGTGTCTCTCAGGGCGTTGATGGGGTACCAAAAATAATAAAATTCCGATTCTCAAAATATATATATATATATATATAAGAAACAGCAAAGCATAAGGGAAAAAAACAAAATCGGAAATGGAATTTTAGTAAATTGGCCTCATCTCATCTCACCTTATTCCATCATTTCCTGGGCTCCTCCTCCTCCTCCTCCTCCTCCTCCTCCTCCTCCTCCTCCTCCTTTATACTTACAATATGTATTATTTGATGAAATAAACCATTCATCATAATATGATTTGAAGAATATATATACTCCCTTCGTCCTCCATTTACTGACCCTGTTGACTTTTAGATAATTTTGAAGCTTTGTGATGATGGATTTAAAATCGAATTTTTGGAGTTTAGTTTTTTTTACAAGGTACTACGAGTATTGTAATATCGTGTAAAAAAAACTAATCTCAAAAAATTCAATTTAAAATTCATCATTAAGAAGCTCCAAAACCATCTAAAAAGTCAATAGGGTCAGTAAATGAAGGACATATGCAGTATAAACTTTTGAAAAAGAGAAAAAGGAAGCTGGCGCGTGATGGTTATCGTTTGTATTTGGGATAACAATAATGTGAGGGGATTTTTTTTAAAATTTATTTAGTGGAGTAAGATTTATATGGGAAAGATAAATATAATTATGGAAATATAATGTGGAGGGTGAGTCGGACTCAGAAGGGAAGGCGACAAAAACAGTTGCCTCCTAAGGCATGGACATTGTGATTGTACAGTTTTGTATGCTATCAATGAAAATGTTTGATGATATTTTTACATGAAATGAAATGCTCATAAAGTAAATTGAAGAGTTGATTGAGAATTGAAAAATTGAAAAATAGAAAATGAAATGGAGTCCCACACATCACAGCACATTCTTTAATACTAGTATGTGGATTCATGAGTCCACCCACAACCTGGGGTCCTTCATGTCTCCCTCTTCCTACACCCTGGAATTTGTACTACTATCTCTCATCTGTTGCAATCAAATACTCCCCTCTCTTTCTCTCTCTCTCCTTTAATTGGAAGTAATTGAATCACCCCAACTGTAACTCTGTAATTCTTTATTCTGTGCATTGGATAGCATTGTTCTAAATGACTGCCGACTTGGCCGCTTAGATGGCGTCTAGTGCTAATTGACACTTAGTCGTCTTGATTTTTGGCAAGTTGGTTGGCTCTAGGGGCGACGACGAACTAATCGGTGCTTAGGCAGTCCAGACATCCTAGGTGGTCCAGTCAGTCCTAGACGTGTCTAGATGGACTAGTCGAGGATGGGCGGACTGAAATATTAGTCGCAGACTTTGATGTTTATGTAGAAAACTATTAAGTTTATGAAATTTGAATTATTAATTAGCATATTATATATTTTTACCCTTTTAAGTTTAACTTTCAGAAAAGTTTTGTATGAGATGCTGTTGCTGGAAATAAAGAGGCCCAAGTTGATAATGGTATGTATTGGCTGAGGTAAACTACCCAAGTTATATTTTAATGGGCCGACCCGAATCAAGAATGCCTTCCTGAGTTTATAATTTCTTCTTTTCTTGCTTAACGGCCCAAACAGGTTTAAGATTTCTTACTCCCTATATACACGAATGTTACGAAAATAAATTGTTTAATAAAATTACTAAAAGTCAAAATAGTTTATTTACGTTATGAACAGGAAAGAAAATTTTGGAACAAAATTATATATCTGATGGATCACAATGGAATTTCCATCGTGTACTTATGAGACTAACTTTATAAATATTACTCCCTCCGTCCAAGACCACTTGACTTGCTTTCCTATTCGGGTCGTCTCACACGAATAGACATGTTTTTCAAAAATGGAAACAATAAGTGACTTAACACCCCTCCTCCTTTCCCTAAACCAACACTTCTTAAATCCCGTGCAGAAAAGAAACATGTCAAGTGGTTTGGGACGGAGGGAGTACTTCACACTTTTTTTTTATCAGGTAAATATTACTTAATTAGTGATGTGGTGTAGTGGTATAAAATATAGGCTATTGTGTTGGGAATATGAGTTCGAATCCTCCCATCCTCATAATTAAAATTTTAAATTTGAAATGCAAATATAAAATATATAAATAATAATTAATGTGTATATAAATATATAAATTTTAGATAAATAAGAATGGAGCCCGCAGGTGATGCCACGTAAGCATATGAAATAATGTGGTGCTCCGAATTTGCTACGGAATTAATTATATATATATATATATATATATATATATATATATATTGATTGATTGATATTACTTAATACTTAGCTACTCGGACTTTGATTTTTTGATATTACGATTTAATCTAATCTTACACTAATTGAATGGGGTTCGCCAATTTAATTAGATTTATTATTCATTTTTTAATATTGTTTAATTTCAATTTTATTAGTTAAAAAATGACGAAAAATACTATAAAAAAATAATAATAATATTGATGGACTATTGCTAGTGAGTATAATACTTCAACTAAATCATACTGCATCAAAAAGTTGGATTTTTTTTTTCAATTAAAAAAAAAAATAGTATACATTGACACATCACAAAGGATTGAGGATACCATCATAAAAATTTGTAGGCCGTCCGCATCAAAGTTGATCACTATTGAACAAAAATTAGCAGCAACAATGTTGTTTTCAATTTCCTTGTGATTTCACGTCACTTATCTACTCTTTTGCCCGGAAATTGCAGAATTCTAAATTATCAGATGAAAAAGCTTTGGAATACCCCACTGTGATAAAACCCATGAATGAACTTCCTATATATGGACACCATCTTCTACACATGATTACTATATATGTCTCTCAATTATGTACGTGATACATGTATTATAATTACAAGTATCCTACACAGTCTATCAATGAAATACGTGTATATTCGACTCATCGAGATCCATATTCTGATATGTTTCTTGATAGCTGATTCTCCCTACTCTAAGCTTAAAGTCATAACCAATTCTGAGTTAGGGTATTCTCAACCTTCAGTCGTCCCCATCCGTCCCCATCGGCAAGAAAGAACGAGGGTGGAGAAGAGAAATTTGAAATCGATTTTGCAGCCATGGCTTCCCCTTTTGAGACTAACAATGCTTCAAGCCAACCCTACAAATGCTTCGTTCTCTCTTGTCGATTTAGGGTTCGAACAAACCAAAGTGTATATAATTCAAAGAAGAAGCTCGATTTGTACCAAACGACGTCGTTTAATGCTAAAGAGACGACGTCGTTTACTCAGCCGGCCAGAAAGGGCGTGTGTCCGGCAGCCACGTAGATGCCACGTCAGTTTCAATTTCTTCGGAAATTGAATCTGTGGAAAAATTGAACATCGGGGCAAAATTGGTGTATTTATAGGGAAAAAATAAGTAAGTTCAACACCAAAACGGGATGTCAGACAAAGTTGGTGTATTTATTTTTATTTTTTTCTTTTTTTTTTGGAGATGCTGGTGCTGGAAATGAAGAGGCCCAAGTTGATAATGGTGGATTGGGCTGAGGTACGTCATCTACCCAAAATTTTTGTAAATGAACCGACCCGAATCTTTAATTTTTATTCTATTATTAGTCTTTAAGGAATTCGGCTAAAGAAGGCCTTCTTGAATTTATAATTTCTTCATCTCGTGCTTAACGGCCCAAGCAGGTTTACGATTTGAAGAAAAATATAATATGATTTGAAGAATATATATATAAACTTTTGGAAAAAGAAAAAGGAAGCTGGCGCGTGATTTATCGTTTGCATTTGGGATAACAATAATGAGAGGGGATATTTATTTATTTATTAGTGGTGTTTAATAACATAGCAGTAAGTAAGATTTTTATGGGGAAAGTGAGGAGGTATATATATAATAATGGAAATGTGTAGGGTGAGTGAGAAGGGAAGGCGACAAAAACAGTTGCCTCCTGAGGCATGGACATTGGGATTAGTACAGTTTTGTATGCTATCAATGAAAAGTTTGATGGTATTAATTTTGACATGAAATGAAATGCTCATAAATTGAAAATTGAAAATTGAAAAATGAAAAGGAAATGGAGTGCCACACAGCAAAGCACATTCTTTAATAGGGAAGTGGATTCATGAGTCCACCCACAACCTGGGGTCCTTCATGTCTCCCTCTTCCTACACCATGGAATTTGTACTACTATCTCTCATAAAAATACTCCCTCCCTCTCTTTCTCCTTTATTTGGAAGTAATTGATTGAACCTTTTCACCCCAATTGTAACTCTGTAACTCTTTCTTCTAAGGAAATGATACGCAAACGATGATAAAAATAATTAGGAGCTTGATAATCTGAGGATTCGCCGTGCATTGGATTCCTCGTAATATTTTAAAAGACGGCCAACTTGGCTGCCTACAATACATGGCGTCTAGCGCAAAATGGTGTCGGGTCCTCTTGATTTTCAGCAAGTTGGTTGGCTCTAGGGGCAACGACAAATTAATCTGTGTTTATACGGTCCATGCATCATAGGTGGATCCAAGCAGTCTTAGGCGAGTTTAGACGAAGGATGGGCAAACTAGAATTATTAGTCATAGACTTTGATGTTTATGTAAAAAAATTATTAAATTCATGAAATTTAAATTATTAATTAACATATTAAATATTTTCACAAAAACAACGGGCTTAAATTTCAGATAAATATTTGCGTGAGATGGTGGTGCTGGAAATAAAGAGGCCCAAGTTTATAATGGTATGGATTTTGGTTTGAATTACTGCAATCAATCGATGACCCATTTTATATGTCGTCTGCATAAGCATAAGACAGAGTTGGATTGAAAAATTACAAAATGAAAATAATTTCACGACTCGGTTGTTGTACCCAATCTTAAGTCAAGTTTTACATTACACCGTACGATCAAAGCTTGTTTACTTTTACCGTACACAACAATTGTGTTTGTAGTTGGGTTGAAATTTGAAAAGTTTTTAATTAGATATAGTGATATTTGCCTTTTCGTATGAGATTGATTTTTCACATGAACTTAAATTTCGGCTTGAAAATGCACAAACTTTGCTTTGAGTTTAATTTTTAACACAAACTAAACATTTAGCATGACAATTCATAAACTTAACAATCAATTTGTTTTTCTAACATGAATATGAAAACTATGAAAAAAAAAAATCAAAATCAAAATCAATGTTTATACCAAATTATACACATGGACAAATCATCTGACCAACAAAATGACGTCTTTATTTAATGTACATGAGACACGAAGATAACACTTTAAATAAAGGAAAATAGGCAATAATATTATTAATAGCCACTTTGATATTGTAATATAAAAAAATTGCCACTTGAATTAAAAAAAATAAAAAATAACCACTTTTTATACTAAAATACTAAATTACCCTTAATGAATGTAACCTAATCCCAACCCACCCGCTCGGCCGTCACCCCCACAATTCCATGTTCTTTTCTCGCCAATCTCTGTCTGTTTCTCTATTCTGCAATTGATAATTGATGCAACTGGTTCTCTCCCATACATCCAATTTCTGCACATGTTTGCCATCCACATTTTTATTTAAAAAAAATAAAAATAATAAGAAGCATCTGTCCTGTCCTTTGTTGCAACTGGGAATAAGTCTTTCTACCCAAATTTTAAGTGGGTATATATAAAATACCCATTTTGAAAATGTATGTGTAGAAAATACCCATTTCAATATATTAATGTTATATTGTTGAAATCAATGCACATAGGCGGGCAGAGGTGCAGAGTTTTGGCCCCACTTTTTAAATTTTTTACCTATTGTGATTTATTTATATTTTTACTAATTTCTACCCCAAAATTTTTTTGTGGTGAAATTATATCACCGACACCAAGGGATTATTCAAAATTCACTCCAATTTAATATGATAGGTGAAACAGTTTAATTATTGAATGCATTCTCTGAAAATTCATTTTCACGGACTAAATAGTGAAAATAATAATTGTATTCGTACAAATTTGACTACTTTATCAAATTTATTTTTCACAGCAAATAATTCATAATTCATACCCGTTTTATCCTATAAAGTGGGTAGAGTGTAGAACATTTCTTCGCTCACACCACCTTAAAAATTATTTTCGTCATTTCTTAAAAGCTTACAATTTGGAGTTTTTTTTTTAGCGCTAGAAGGCAATCAAAGAAAAGTTACTGGTTGCAAACTAAGGAGGAAGAAAAAGCAAACGAAATTGAAAAAAGCTCACGAAATTATAGGTTTTAAGGTACATTATCAAGTTAATTATTCTATTTTTTCAATTTTATTTTTGGATTTACATGCTCAATGTTATATTGATTCTTAGGTGTAATAGTATGATTTTAGCCGTAAGATATTTAGATAAATATAAAAATTTACTGTTTAAATAAATTTATTAATATAGTTTAAAAAGATGTCTCACGGTTAGATTAACATTTAAACCGTAAATTTCACAGTTTAAATGCTAGTCTAACCGTGTAACACCTTTCTAAATTAACAAATCATTTTATTTAAAAATAGTATTAATATAGGATTGGGGTTCAAATCTGTATAAATCTGTGTAGAAATTGTTGTGCGAATATTAGAGTGTTTTCACGGTTAGAATTAAGTGAAACCGTGTGAGATCTCACGGTTACAATCAAGTCTAACCGTGAAAATCACTTTTCACGGTTAGATTTGAGTGTAACCGTGAGATCCCACGGTTTCAAATAATTCTAACCGTGAAAAGTGCTTTTCATACAATTTTTTAATAAAATAATTTGTTAATTCAGATAGGTGTTTCACGGTTAGATTGATGTTAAACCGTAAATTACACGGTTTAAAAGCTAGTCTAACCGTGAGTCGTCTTAGTTTAATACTATTTTTTAATAAAATAATTTGTTAATTCAAAGAAAGTTGTTTCATGGTTAGATTAGCATAACTTATGCGTGTAATATTTTTATGCTTAGCTTTATGCATAACTTATGCGTATAAAATTTTTATTAATTTTTTTTTTCTGAATTAAATTCATGCAGATGTCGTTCGCTATCGTAAACTTAAATTACGGAGGAAATTGGGCCGATTGTGTGTACGAGGGCGGTAGGGAGATGGATATCGTCTTATCAACAAATGCTATCAGTGTGTACAACTTGAGATCCCAAATAGAGAATATGTGCAGTTTCTTGGGCAATGATTTTGATATCTCCTATTTGAATAAGACACGATCCGGACGTCTTGTTAAATCACCGTTGGGGACAGATGAAGAACTCGTGCGCTTGTGCAGTACCGAATCGTCTCCGAAAGTATATATATGTTCGAACAACACGGCATCGTCTTCTCACTTTTCCGGTGAACGAGCCGGCCCGTCCTCTCCATATTTTCCTACGTTCGAGCAGCCGTACCAGTATGGTGGATCATTCGACTTCGGCTACCAGGGCAGTGATTGGCACACAAACCTCGAACAGATTGGCATGGGAGGTCCTTTTACAAATTGGACTGGTGACGTCTATCACAGAGATCTTAACTTCGGTACCAGTTCATTTCCTCATGTCTCTACTGGCCGAGAAAATTTGATCCCGGACCTCAATTTTACCCTAGAGGATGAGGAGGATGAGCATAATGGGCGTACTGAGGCGCGGACTCGAGGTGATACGTATGAAGTCATAGACGACGACGACGACCCAGATTACGACGTTGAAGCTGATGCTGAGAGCACAGAGAGCGACAGACCTGGAGACAATTCTGATAGGCGGCTGAACAGGTCTTTGTTTGCCGAGTACACAGCATGGATACTTGACGAGGGCGGGATGGAAAAACTATTGCGATTAATGTATCGAAGTCCGCACGATGATGAGGCTGAGGAGGATATAGATACAAGGCATATGAGTAATTGGATAGTCCCCATGGTCCCTATCCAACCTGAAAGCTCAGCAGTATATGCAGGTGAGGTTAATCTGATTGTTGAAGGGCTTGCTGTTAATGCCATGTACGATACGAAGGACGAACTGACGATTGCAGCCGGTCTGTGGAATTTGGAGAAGAATGCAGAATCAAAGGTAGAAAGGTCAGATAGTGGAAGACTATATTTGAAATGCAAATCATCGAAGCGATGCCCCTTCTACCTACATGCCCAGGCCAGCGGAGGCGGCCATTTTTTAGTGACCAAGTTTTGTGGCGATCACACGTGCAATCAGGAAATAATAGGTCTGAAGAAAAGGAAGCTCCGTTCTACGGTCGTTGGGGCGTACTTTGCGAAGCGAATTCTTCGTGATCAAGAAATAATCAAGCCAAAGGTCATAATGAACGAGCTGAAGGAAGTTTTTGGTGTCGACATCAACGGGTCTATCGTAGTCCCGACACAATAGCAAGTAGTAGTAGACGAGGAGGTTGGCGGTACTCAAGTATTGATCCTCCGTCCCTATAACTTGATCCTCATCATTGAAATCCGCAAACAACTCTTTCACTCGCACCTTACGCCCCTTGTAAAAAGTATGGAAGAGGCTCGTAGTTGGGATGACGTGGTTCTTGCCGTGAGGATTAAAGGTCGTAGAACCGAAGCATAATCCGGTGACGAGGCAGAATTCTTGAGGCCCAAAACGAATATCCCGCCCACCGACGTGAAATAGTCTTTCAAATTCATGCTCCTCGCCCCTCCATAGCTCCCGGGATAACAGCTCGTGCAAGGCACGCTTCGCATTCCCTACCTTCTTCATCGTGCACACCCGTGCAAATGGAGATTCGTCAACAAAACGCTGCAACAGTACATTCCCGCCAATACGCCTTAACTGATGTATGATTGACGGAATTGCTCGGTCTCGTTGATAAGCATTTATTTCACCCGGGAATCCTTGCATACGAGGCCTGTACCATTGATACCTAGGCTGCAAAATAAAGAAAAGTGCGAATTAGTTAATTTATCAAATTTTCACAAATTATTTAATTTGCACAATTTAGTGCTTTTCACGGTTAGAGAGCTCACGGTTTGATCAACTTCAAACCGTGAAAAGCACTTCTAACGGTTGAAACCGTGCTTTCACAAATTATTTAATCTGCACAATTTTGTGCTTTTCACGGTTAAAGAGCTCACGGTTTGCTCAACTTCAAACCGTGAAAAGCACTTCTCACGGTTAGAATTAATTCAAACCGTGAGAGCTCACGGTTTGATTTAACTCTAACCGTGATAAGCTTTCACAAATTATTAAATCTGCACAATTTAGTGCTTTTCACGGTTAGAGAGCCGGTTAGAGAGCTCACGGTTTGCTCAACTTCAAACCGTGAAAATCACTTCTCACGGTTAGAATTAATTGAAACCGTGAGAGCTCACGGTTTGATTTAATTCTAACCGTGAAAAGTGATTTTCACGGTTAGAGTTAAATCAAACCGTGAGCTCTCACGGTTTGAATTAATTCTAACCGTGAAAAACACTCTAATTTCTTCTACAAATTTAATATTCGCAACAATTTCTACAGATTTATACAAATTTCGAACCCAATTCAAGCACATATTTCTACATATTTAGCATACAAATCAAAGGATTAAAACATAGCATTATACACATTATAATTCTAATTCTATTCCATAACCATAAAACTCTAAAAATGCTTAAAATTCACTGTAAAATCAATGTAAAATCAATATAAACTGTAAATTCAATAATCTTTTTTTTTTAAAAAAAACTAACCGGCGGCGGCGGCTCGGGAAGGTTTTCCCGTTCTTCTCTCGTCGGAACTCGGCGACGTGGCGGCGAAGGAACTTCAACGCCTTCGGATTCATTACCCGAATTGTGGTCGGAATCGGCCATGGTTTCTCTTCTCTCCGGCGCCGGCAAATTACTATCTCACGGTTTAAAAAAATAATTTGGGGGCTAGGGTTCTCACGGTTTCTTTCTTTTGAAATTGGGGGAAAATCATGAGTGAGAGATAGTGATAGTGAGAGAACCGTGAGAGTAAGTGGGTAGGTTTTCCTTCTTTTTTTTTTAATAATAATAATAATAATAATAATAACTAATAATAATAATAATAATAATAGTAATAATAATAATAAAAACAAAAAATAATAGTAATAAAAACAAAAAAATAACAAATAATAAATAAATAAATAATAATAATAATACAAACCAAAAACAAAAATAACAATAACAACCGTGAAAGAACGGCGAGCCTAAACCGTGAAAGAAATCAATTTTAATTTTGCTTCTGCTTAACCCTTCGGTCAATTGGTAAAATAAAAAACATAATACGACAAAAAAAAATAGAATACCGATAAAGGAGTCAAGTTTTGCAGAAATTTGTGTAAAAAAGCGGGACCCATCTCATTATTTAAATAAAATGGGTATTTTTTAAAGATGCAATTTCAAATTGGGTAATTTGTTAATCTGCATCTTCAAATTGGGTATTTTGAATTTCCGCCCGCAACTGCAATCTCAGCCACCCCTCACATCAATCACATTAATTCTTCCTAATTTCACCAGCACTGTCGCCTCCGCCATACTCTAAAGCTCTCCTCCTCCTAATTCTTTCTTACGATCACGAATTCCAGAAATCGCGAACGAGATCTACTCGCGATTTTACGAGCCGTCCCTTCTGTACCAGCCTCCGCTCCTCTTCCAAATGACGAACAGTCACGAGCAGGAATATAATGAGCGATATATGCTTGAATTTATTGAATTGAACTTGTGTTATATGAATCGAATTGTGATTCTTCGCGAATCTCGTTGAATACAGGGGTTATTTTTCAAAGAAAATCGTGAATTATTGTTACTTTGTGGACTATTTCACGAATTCATTGTGAATTCGTGATTTGTTCATTTTTTGTGTGTTAAATCACGAATTCAAATTCGTGAATTGTATATTTTATGTGAGTGAAATCACGAATTTAAAAATTCAATTCGTGAATTTGGAAATGGAGGATTGGTAAAGAAGAAGAAGCAAATCATGAAGAAAAAAACATTTATGTGAGAAAAAAGTGTTGTGCGTGTGCATTTGGGTGTTTTTTGTTGAGTGTGAGTGTGTGTGCTGGGTGCGTGAGTAAAAAAAAAAAAAAAAAAAAAAAAGAAGCAGAAGAAGGGAGAAAGAAGAAGAAGACATTCAGCTTGTTGCTTAGTTGTGTTTGTGAGTGTGTGCAGTACTGTGAGTAAATGTGTGTATGACTGTATGTGAGAGAGAGAGAAGGGAGGGAGGTGTTGTGTGTGTTGCGTCAATGTGTGTGTTGTGCGTGCGTTGATGTGTGTGTTGTTGTGGGTGGGGGGGGGGGGGGGGGGGGTGAGTGAGTTTTGGGGGAGGAGGTGAGTTGATTTGATTAAGGTTAATAAAGTATTTTACAAGTGGCTATTTTTTTATTTTTTTATTTTAGTGGTTAATTTTTATTTTTACTATCTCAAAGCGACTATTTTACTAGTTGTAATAAAGTATGTCACGTAAATTTAGATTTATTGTCATGTCAAAATCAAATTGATTGTTAAATTGGTGTATTAAACTAATGTTTAAATTCGTGTTAAAATCAAACCTATACTAAAATTTATATATTGTCAAGCTAAAATTTAAATTCATGTTAAAAATAAACTTCATACCAAAATTCGTGTAACAAATTAAATAACCCTTGAGTAAGATAGAAAGAATGATTCTATATAATCAATTCATATATAGTATTTGTAACAAAATTACAAATAAAAATAACCTGCCACATCTGTAAATAGTAACTAATTTGTTTTAGCTCGAGAAGCCTACTCGGAAGAATTAGGGGTGCAAACGATCCGGTTTGGTGCGATTTGATGTCTAAACCAAACCAAACCGTGAAATACGATTTGGTAATTTTTTGAAACCAAACCGAACCATATCAGTACTAAAACCAATCCAAACCATATTAATGTGGTTTGGTACGGTTTGCAATTTTCAAATATTTTTCATCTTTTTTTTTTTAATCTAAAATATGTTTGTACTTAAGGTTCATTACACAACGAAAATCATGAATTACAATCTAACGTTTACATACAAAAATAAATAATTAAGAATTTAAATAAAATTTAAGAAATATATTTAATAACGTAAAAAGAGAACCTCTAAATAGTTGGAAGTATTATTCTATATAAAAAATATTAGATTAAATTGTATTAGCTTATTTGTTTTAATTAAAAAATTTCCACATTCAATGGTAGTTGAATAAAAAAGACAATGTAATATGTCAAAAATAATAATTGTTAATAATATTTATTATCATTACGGTTTACAGTTTGGTTTGATTTATATATATTTATAAAAACCAAACCTAAACCGTAAATCATAATTTTTGAAAATAAATAGCCAAACTATATTTTTTCTAATCACAAACCAAACCAAACCATATAGAACGGTTTAGTGAGTTTTAACTAAACTTTGAACACCCCTAACAGGAATAAATTGTAATTAAAAAAAAAAATTAAACAGTTGAATAAACATGAACCCTATAGTTGAAGCAAGGAAGACGATGATAGTAAGGAATCTCTCTCCCTCAAGGCTCTTCTCACTCCATTTTCTGTCACTACCTATATAGACACCACACCTGTATAGGGTGTATTTAACTCCTTCCATTCATTAATCATCGACCCTTTACCCACGTCCCCCTTTTCCCAAAACCCTGCTAAAACCCTACCCTTTTTCTTCTTCTCGAACCCCTTCTGCACAGTCCGAAAAGATCAAATCTTCTCCGAGATTACCGCTAACCCGCGATGGAAATTACGAGGAAGCCTCGGAACAAGCCATCTCCATTTGCCCTGGCTGTGGCATCCAAATGCAGGATATATATTTTTTTTTGATCGGGAAAAGGCAATATTTATATTAAAAATGACATGGAGTGTTACAAGAAGTACCACCCCAAAAACAAAATTAATTTACAGCCCAAGTGTTGCATAAAAAATTCTTAGTCCAATCTACGTAGTTTGACGAAACATCGCTATCTCCTTTCACAACGCACCAATTCCAAAAGGGACAACATCTCAATTAACCACTTAGGGCTCGTTTGGTAGCAATACCGAGAAAATGACAGATAATAAAATGTGTGATAAGTTGAGATAAAAAAGTATGATAAGTTGGGATAAGAAATATATTGTGTGTTTGGTACAAACATAGATATCTTGGATTGTGTGTTTGGTAGAATAATTATAAAAACAAATTATTTTTTTTTGTAGTTTGCAAATAAAAATAACAAAATTGAAAATAAAAATTGATAATTAAAATTGAAAATAAAAATTGATAATTAAAATTGAAAATAAAAAATTGATGATAATTAAAATTGAAATAAAAAATGATAATTAAAATTGAAAATAAAAAATGATAATTAAAATTTAAATAAAAATTGATAATTAAAATTTAAAATTAAAAATTGATAATTAAAATAAAAAATAAAAAATTATAATTAAAATTGAAAATCTAAAATTGATAATTAAAATTGAAAATAAAAATTGATAATTAAAATTAAACAATACTTATCTCGACTTATGACAGGGTAGAGGCGGTATAATATATGCCAATATAACAGTGAATTTAGTCCGGGCCCAAGCAATTTTACGGGCCGCTGAGATTATATTTTCTGGATACCAAACACTGTATAAACCGAGATAAACATACTTATCTAACCTTTTCTCGGCTACCAAACGGGCCCTTAAGATAAGAAAAGATAAATAGTAACCATCAACTTAATAATATATAAAATCTAGCCACTTTCATTGTAATGAGACAAAATTGCCCTTATTAATTGATTTTCCAATATTCTAAAACCACAAAATATAAAACTTAGAAACTAGGAATCAACAATTGGAAAACTTCCAGCCGCCCTCCCTTCTCGTTCTTGCCACCTTCGCTGCCGTTGTGGCGGGACATCGAGCCACCACCATTGAAGCTGACGTCGCCGCCGATCAAGTCACGGTGTTTACCGAACAAGCCACTTTCTCCAGCGCCGCCTTGACCGATCTAGCAATCAGTTATGCCCAATTGCTGCACAGGACCCATCACAAAGCAAATCTCGCACTTAAATGCCATTTGCGTCACCTTATTCTCACTGTTGACTGCTGCGCGGCATAATGTCAGAAGATAGGTCATAATTCCGGCGGAAAAAAGGAGATACCGTGGACCCTTCTCAAAAACCCGTCGTGCTCGAAACAGATGTAAGGCTCGATTGACTCGATGCAGATCTGTTCGAGCCCTATCCTCATCGAATCTGATGTGTTAGGCTCGATCGAGCCAAAAAATTTCGATCGAGCATCATTCGCCTCACTCGAGCAAAAAACTGATAAACTGAAACTTCGCACGATAGGGCTCGATCAAGCATCAATGGGTTCGATCGACCCTGTATAGTCCAATCGAGCATTCTGTTGATACTAAGCGCGATCACATCGATCGAATTGCCGCGGGATCGATCGAGCATCACTGGGGTCTCGAATGACGCTCGATCGAGCTCCCCTTATCCAATCGAGCCCACTGATAGTGATGGATCTCCGGCACGTGAGAAGCAACGATGAGTGATGAAGAACACGTTGGTGGCCGGTGGTGGTGGTGATGGTTCTCCGGCGCAAGGTGTGAGGGAATAATCACTTATTTAAATTACAAATAGTGGGGAGGCATGGTGCGAGGATGAAAGAGAGAACGTGCGAGGAGAAGAGGGATGGCGCGATTGCATGAGGCGGCGGAAGCGGCGGTTGTCGTCAAAGAATTGAAGAATTGAAAAGTTCTGCCAAAAAAACAAATTCTTATGGAAGTGGAGACAAATAATGGGGCGGCAGTTTAAGGTTTTTTTAATTTTGGTTTATTTATTAATTTTTTCGGGTAGATAAAGTCTATTAAATAAATAAGGGTAATTTTGTCTTAATACATTGAAAGTAGCTAAAATTTATATGTTTTTTAAGTTTGTGGCCAAAATTTATCTTTTGTTAAGATAAGTGGTTATTTTGAACCATTATCACATTGGAAGGGAAATCTGCATTTTATCTCTTCCTCAATGCGTCTAAAATCCCACTCTTTCTCCTCAAACACCACTGAGTTCCGTCATTTCCATAAAACCCAATATACGCATACCCACAAGCCTCCAAGTCTCTTCTCGCATCTACCCGAACCAAGTAAACTAGAGAAACTCAAAAAATGTTCCTCGCTACCTCTCGGCTTGGCCCAACATCCCCCAATCCAACCAATAAGATTGTTCCATAGATCAAGTACCTTGCCACACTCGAAGAAAAAGTGTGCAGCCGTTTCCGGCGCCGCATTACAGCAGCAGCATTCCACGCTCAGCTGGCCGGAAGGCAATCGCTTTGGCAAGTTAACCTTCGTCGCCATTCGATCTTTGAGCAGCCTCCAAGCCATCATTTGCGTCTTGAACGGTGCGGACGTCTTCCAAACTTTTTAAAGGCAATGGATGGAATGCAGCCCCTATTCTCGTTTCTTTGGCTTCTCGCAATCTTTTTGTATGCTTTTTTGACAGAGAAGGAGCCGGTAGGCATTTCCCACCATCTCCAAGAATCTTTCGAACCTTCTGTGATAGTATAATTCCTGTAGGGAATTGAGAAGGTCAGCTTCCCACATCTTCTCGCAGTCCCTGAGCTCTCTCCTCCATCGAAAATCCCACTTCCAAGATCCATTCTCCCAATAGCCCATGTCCCTCACCTTCAGCTCCTTTTTATTACTTAGTTGATAAAGTCTGTGAAATTTCGTTCAAAAAGGCACTTCTCCGGACCAAAGGCCATCCCAGAAGTCCACCGTCTTTCCATCTCCAAGAATCTGTTTCACGCCTTTCCAGAACCACTCTCCTTTTGCCCCGACACACTCTTTATCACCATTCTCCACCATCCCCCTCTTCTTCCGCTATCTGTCGTAACGCACTCACCTCCTCTGCTCCAAGAAAGCTCTCCATTGCCGAGATTTTATAACCTTAACCCATAAGCTATCTTCCTCGTTAAGAAAGCGCCAAACCCACTTAGCGAGTAGAGCTCTATTAAACGTCGAGAGATTTTTAAAACCCAACCCTCCCTCCTTTTTTTCTTTACAAATATCGTCCCAATTAACCCAAGCAACTTTTTTCTCCGTTTCGTTCCCTCCCCAAAAAAACCTTCTTTGAATGGACCTCACCTCTTTCTCCACCGATTTTGGGATTTTCAAAAGAGACAAAACATAGATAGGAATAGAGGAAATAGCTGCACTCACCACCGTGGCTCGACCTCCCATGGATATCGACCTAGCATCCCATTTAAGAACCTTCTTTTTAATCTTGTCCACTACCCCCGTCCAGCCCTCCACACCTCCTACCCGACAACCCACCTTCATACCAAGATAAGGTATAGGGCCAGCACCCATCTCGCACCCTAAAACCGCTGCCACCCTCTCCATCGTCCCTGCCTCCAGATTAACACCAAAGACCCGACTCTTTTCAAAGTTAATTGTCAATCCTGAGATTACCTCAAAATTCAGCAGCAGCCATTTAACAGCCCAAGCATTCTCCCCGTTGCCGTGAAAAGCGAACAAGGTATCGTCCGCTTATTGAAGATGCGAGACGATAACCTTTTCGCGCCCAATTTCCATTCCATGAATCAGGCCTTCTCTAACAGCTCGCCTCATAAGAAGATTTAGACCTTCTGCAGCCAAAAGAAAGAGGAAAGGGGATAAAGGGTCACCTTGGCGAAGTCCCCTTTCCAACTTGAACTCCCCGGAAGGACTCCCATTAACGAGTACGTTTGCGGAGGCTGACGAGAAGCATTCCTTCATCCGACAAATCCATTTAACCAGGAAGTTCGTGAGCTTCAACATCCTAAGAAGATAATCCCAATTCACCGTGTCGTACGCCTTTGCAAAATCGACTTTAAGAAAGGCACAACGCGCCTTTGAAACTTTAGCATCCTCCAATAATTCATTAAGAACCACTACACCATCGAGAATCGACCTTCCTTTGAGGAAAGCAGATTGGGCTGAACCGATTAATTTCCCTATAACAGCCTTCAATCTCCGCGCAAGGACTTTAGCTATTATCTTGTACAGACTTTCGATCAAGGAGATCGGTCGAAAATGGTTGAGACCGCAACGACCCTCTCGTTTGGGAATTAGGACAATGAACGAGGAATTACAGCCCTTTGACAGCTTTCCATTCACAAAGAACTCCTCCATAACCTTCATGAGATCCCCCCTAATAATGTCCCAGCATCTCTTGAACAACTCGAAGTTAAACTTGTCGGGGCCCGGGCTCTTCGATTCTTAACATTCCCAAACGGCCTCTTTAATTTCTTCCTCCGAGAAAGCCCTTGTGAGATACTCTCCCTCGCTACTATTCAGTTTATTTTCAACGAAATCCTCCGGAAGCTCCACCCTCCTCTCCCTTCTTTCACTAAAATGATTCTTATAAATGTGAGAAAATTTCTTCCTTAATTCTACTTGGTTCATCCACCCAAACACCTCCAATGTCAAGCCCTGAAATCCCATTCTTGCATCTTCTCCTAATAATCGCCCTGTGAAACATTTTACTATTAACGTCTCCCTCCTTTAACCACTTCACCCTCGCTTTTTGAGCAAGGACGCTCTTCTTGGTATTGAGGAGCAGCAATCTAGCTTGCATTTCACTTATCCTAATAGCCTCGGTCTCCGAAAGCCCCTCCTCATCATCCTTACGGTCGAGACGATGAATCTCTTCTCTAGCGGCAGAGATTTTCTGATCAAAATTACCAAAACCATCCTTATTCCACCTCTTCAGATCCCCCTTCAGCCGCTTCAACTTCTCCTTGAAGACGTAGCTACCCCACCCCTCGATTCCCCTGCTCTCCACGACTCCTCCACCCTTTCCTTAAAATCCGGACTAGAGATCCATACGTTTAGAAACCTAAACGGACAGGGACCCCAATCTAAATTTCTGGATGACAGAATCAAACTACAATGATCCGAGATTGATCTCGGCAGCCCCCTAAGTTCCGAATCACCCCACGTAGCTGCCCAAGTATCGTTGATCAGAGCTCGATCAATTCTGCTCTTATACTGCCCCCCTTCTTTGTACCACGTGAATTTACGTCCTCGAAGCTTCACATCCAGAAGTTTTCCTCGCTCCACAAACTCCACAAATTTCCTAATATCCCTACAGCTGGAACCCGTTCCTCTCCCCACCCTCTCCCCTTCAGCACGTATCGAATTGAAATCCCCTATGATACAAACATTCACTCCCAACCTCTGGTCTAAGACGAGTAGAATTCGATCCCAAAGTTGCAGCTTATCCTCAAATCTGCGAGGAGCATAGACGTTAATCAAACAGATATCTTCTCCCGTCGCCCTCAGAAATCCATTGATCACAACCCCTCCCCCAATTCCCCAACTACTCACGCAACAGAATTTTGAATCATCCCAAAAAGATAACACTCCCCCGGACCTGCCAACCGCACCCTCCGCCACCTATTTCAGTCCGGCATTCTTCCACATCCTTCTTCCCTCCTCATCCGAAAACACCTCAATTTTTGTCTCTTGAATACAACATAAATCCAAATCGTATTTAGTGTAGAGAGCGAAAACTTCGTCCTTCTTCGCCGAGCTTCCCAGACCTCTAATGTTCCACGACCCTATCTTCATTCCGACTTATTTTCTCCCTCCCCCTGCCTACCCACGCTGATCGCAGTTCCTTCCATCACCCTCACGATTTCACCATCCGGAAGATTAGAATTCAGCCCTAATTTTTTTCCAAAACCCCAACACTCCTTTCCATCTACCAAAACTGATTCTCTCCCCTTATCCTCGCCCCCATGTCTCCTCCCTCCTTTTCTGTGTTTCCCACCTCTTTCTGCGTTTCTTGTTCCCTCTGAATTTCGATGGGCACAGATTTCCATCTCCAGCCTTCTCAATTGACTTCTCTCTGGAATCCATCCTTTCCCCTGAATCTGATGAATTGATCGCAGGGAAGGAGCTTGGGACGCTCTGGACATCGCGAAGTGTTTCAGCAGTAGAAGAATTCGAGATAATTCCTCCCATCTCCGCTGCAGAACTAACATTGAAAGGGCCATTCTTCAATAGCCCAGAAAAGAATCTTCTTCATTAGTAGGCCCAGAAACCTCCCCTCCTACAGCTTGACCCAGCCCACCCTCAATATTCCTCTTAAGCCCACTAACACTCTCATTGCAAAAGCCCACATCTATCTCGAGCCCCGCACTCTTTTGGAAACTACCCCCAGTCTCATTAACTCCCGCCGACTTTTCAGCCACCTTTCCTCTCCCCGAAGCCGACCTTCCATCTCCTCTTACTGCATGCGTCCCGGAAAGAGAGCCGACTTCATCACCGTTCACCGATCGCCCATCGCCGGCCTCCGAATCTGAACTATAAACCATCAAAGCTTCAACCGAATCGGAGAACACCCGTGAATCCGTACCCGATCCTTCCGAGCTGCAGTCGTCGCAACCAACGAACCCCGACTCATCTCCGAGGAATTTAAGTTCTTTAATCCTAATGTTGAACCGCATGTTAGAAAATTTATTTTCTATTAATCTATTTTGTGGGCAACATATTATTATTGCAATTATATTGGCTATTTATTATTGATGGACTTAATTAAGTGATCTAATTTAGTATTAGTCCATGGGATATGTAATTGATATGGGCTTATGAGTGGATACATAATACTAGTCCAATTAGGTGTTTATGGGTAACCTAATTCACTAGTATATAAAGAGTCTCTGGTTATGGTCCCCAATATACTAAATCGAACAAAGTTTCTCTTCTCCCCATCTGGAAGAAAACGTAAGGCCCATACGGTGATTTAGTTGAGGAAGACCATAATACCAACTCTGTTCGTGTTCGTGGTTTGTGTTCGTGATTCGAGATTGTTATTGAAGGTATTCCGCATCCAGTAACTCAATCTCAATGGATCCAGGTATTCCTATGATCTTTGATAATCAAGTATCGATGTTTATGGAATTGAATTTATGCTTTGTGTGATCAATAAATTCTAACAAGTGGTATCAGAGCAGTCATCAACTGCTCGATTGTTGGGATCTGTGGAATTATATGAGATTATATGCCTACATGCCTACGTATGATTTCGATTTGTTTAATCGTATGATTTGATATGTTTTGTGATACGTGTACGGCATAATATATTTCAATCGTCCGCGTATATTTTGATCCAATTGAATTCTTTAGATTAATTTTCGTCGAATCGAGCGACATTGATTTTGCTATGAATTCCGCTGGCCATTAATTATCCTTCTTGAAGTTTGGTAAAAGATGATTGGATATATTCATGTGTTTAATATTGGATCCAGATTCATATCAGTGTTATTAATGTCTTCTTTCACGATTTGTTGATAAAAATCGATTTCATATAATGTTATATATGCATAAGGCTTTTACGCACGTATATCCATGCCTTACATTAATTATGCTATTTTGATTATGATAACAGTATATGTCTGTATATTCATGTATTTCATAGCTTTATGTATTGCTACAATTGATAAGCAATTATGCGTGAATCTTGTTTTGGCTTTTATGACGAGAGTGGATTTGATATTGGTTACCTTTTGTTACATATCTTCTTTATATATATCTATATATAAACATTAAGTTAATTGCTAATTTGGATGCATATTATTGGTTATTATGCATATTCTCGACAACAAACAATAGTTTATATATAAATATATATGATGAATTGGGGAGATATATATTTTATATATATTGAACAATTGAGCTTATTCGAATTTAGCTTAATTGGTCTAGTAATTTTCAATTTATTTGATCAAAGCTTCATGTTGCCATAGTAACCTCTGGATGTGGAGATTGATTTATTGAATTTACTTAGATGGCGTGTGGTATTATTTATGCGTTCTGTGCTCGGCCCATAGGAAGACAAAGTTTGGCCAAATAATAAAACACTTGTGGTGGTAAGTGCGTGATAATTATATGGAATTTCATGTGAACATTAGTCAGTCCATAGATAGACTTTTGTTTGACAGAATTTATTATCAGTGCTTGATCATTACACCAAGATTACCACTGCAGTTAATTTTCGGTCCATAGATAGAGATTAACGTTGTACCGGGAATCTTGAGATGGGTCCCCAATTTGTTTATTTATTCATGTCAATTATGTTTTGTGACATGTATTTGAGTATGTTAATAATTGTTCTCTGTTTTAGTTTCTCTTGCCACAGCTACAAATCTCTCTACCCAAGTTAACAACATCCCCATGCTATCTGGGACAAACTTTAAGGTCTGGAAAGAAACCGTAGAAATTGTTCTCGGTTGTATGGATTTAGATCTAGCTCTTCGATCTGAAAAACCCACTGCAACGGATGAAAATCCAAATGAGGTCAAAATTGAGAAGTGGGAAAGATCAAATCGAATGTGCATGATGATCATGAAACGCTCCATTCCGGAGGCGTTTCGGGGCTCTATTACTGAAAGTGAAAATGCAAAATTGTTTCTCACTGCTGTTGAGCAGTACTTTTCCAAGAATGAAAAATCGGAGGCGAGTAGTCATTTGGCTAAACTCGTCGCCATGAGGTATAATGGAAAAGGAAACATTCGGGAGTACATTATGGAGATGTCTAATCTCGCATCAAAACTCAAGGCACTAAAGTTAGAGCTGTCTGATGACTTGCTCGTGCACTTAGTTTTGATCTCACTTCCTGCACACTTTGGGCAATTCAAAGTGAGTTATAACACTCAAAAGGATAAATGGTCCCTTAATGAGCTTATATCTCACTGTGTGCAAGAGGAAGAGAGATTGCAGAGAGATAAGACTGAAAGTGCTCATCTGGCATCTTCTTCTTACAGTAAGAAAAGAAATGGAGCTAAGGATACTGCGGTAGCATCTTCTAAACAGAAGATGCAAAAGAAAAATCATGAAAATGATAAATGTCACTTCTGCAAGAAGTCGGGGCACTTTAAGAAAGATTGCCTCAAGTATGCCGCTTGGCGTGCAAAGAAGGGCATACTTCTAACTTTAGTTTGTTCTGAAGTTAATTTATCCTTTGTACCTTTGGATACTTGGTGGGTAGATTCCGGTGCTACTACTCACATAAGTATGTCAATGCAGGGTTGCCTGTGGAGCCGACCACCAAGTGATGCTGAAAGATTCATCTTTGTGGGTGATGGCAATAAAGTTGCAGTAGAAGCTGTTGGAACTTTTAGATTACATTTAAAGAGTGGTTTTTATTTGGAGTTGTTTGAGACATTCGTTGTACCGTCTTTTAGACGAAATTTGGTTTCTATTTCCGCTTTGGACAAACAGGGATTTTCCTGGTCTTTTGGAAATAATAAAGTTAGTCTCTTTCAAAATTCAAATTTTATTGGTGATGGCTCTTTAATTGATAATCTTTACATGCTTGATGTAGTAAGTTCTAATAATGTTATATTGCAAACTTGTTCAAGAGGTACAAAGCGAAAATTTTATGAAGATTCCGCCATTTTGTGGCACAAGCGCTTAGAACATATTTCTAAACAAAGAATACAACGGCTTGTGTCTGACGGAATCCTTGATCCCTTAAATTTAGCAGACTTTGAAGTCTGCATTGAGTGTATCAAAGGGAAACAAACGAACAAGAGGAAATTAGAAGCCGATAGAGCTAAGGATGTCTTAGAACTTATTCACACT
Source organism: Mentha longifolia (assembly GCA_001642375.2). Taxonomy (NCBI): domain Eukaryota; kingdom Viridiplantae; phylum Streptophyta; class Magnoliopsida; order Lamiales; family Lamiaceae; genus Mentha; species Mentha longifolia. The sequence goes on from CM038112.1 coordinate 4,147,344, forward strand.
GATATCTGTGGACCATTCCCTACAGCTTCATGGAATGGACAAAGATATTTTATTACGTTCATAGACGATTACTCTAGATTCGGCTATCTATATTTAATTCATGAGAAGTCTCAATCCTTGGATGTTTTCAAATCTTTTAAAGTTGAAGTTGAACTTCAACTAGGAAAGAAAATCAAGGCTGTCAAATCAGACCGTGGTGGTGAATACTACGGACGATATGATGGATCAGGAGAACAACGTCCAGGACCCTTCGCACTTTTCCTCAAAGAATGTGGGATCGTTCCGCAATACACAATGCCGGGGAAACCTAGCATGAATGGTGTAGCAGAACGACGAAATCGGACTCTTAAGGATATGGTAAGAAGCATGATTAGTCATTCGTCTTTGCCAGAGTCACTTTGGGGAGATGCTCTTAAGACTGCAGTATATATTCTGAACAGAGTACCAAGTAAAGCAGTAGCCAAAACCCCTTATGAACTTTGGTTTGGCAAGAAACCTAGCATTAGGCACTTGCATGTTTGGGGTTGTCCAGCTGAGGCGCGACCTTACAAGCCGCATGAAGGAAAATTGGACTCAAGAACGGTTAGCTGTTATTTTGTTGGTTACCCTGAACGCTCTCGGGGGTATAAATTTTACCATCCCACATCAAGAACATTTTTTGAGACAGAAAATGCCAAATTTCTTGAGGATATTGAGTTTGGGAGGGAAGATATCATTAGGAATATTGTCTTTGAAGAAGAATCTGAAATAGACAATGATATGGTTTCCATACCTGTTATTGTTCAAGAATCAATTGAGATTCTTCCTTCACCTGAAGTTCAAACTCAACAACCTCAAGAGGCGACACAACCTCAAGAGGTGCCATTAAGGAGATCCACTAGAGAGAGAAGAAATGCAATTTCAGATGATTATATAGTATTTCTTCAAGAACATGAGGATGGCATTGGTTTGACAGAGGATGACCCGGTCACCTTTGGACAAGCTATGCGTAGTTCTAACTCTCAACAGTGGATTGATGCCATGAAGGAGGAGATGAAATCTATGAGTGACAATGACGTTTGAGATCTAGTCGAATTGCCTAAAGGTGCGAAACCTATTGGTTGCAAATGGATATTTAAAACCAAAAGGGATTCAAAAGGCAATGTCGAAAGATATAAAGCTCGTCTAGTCGCGAAAGGATTCACTCAAAGAGAAGACATTGACTATAAAGAGACTTTCTCTCCAGTTTCATCGAAAGACTCTTTTAGGACTGTAATGGTACTAGTGGCTCATTTTGATTTAGAGCTACACCAGATGGATGTTAAGACTGCGTTTCTTAATGGAGACATTGAGGAAACGATTTATATGGTGCAACCGGAAAACTTTGTATCTGGAGATTCAAAGTCTAAGGTTTGCAAACTAAAGAAGTCCATCTATGGTCTCAAGCAGGCATCTCGTCAATGGAATCACAAGTTTGATCAAGTGATTACCTCTTACGGTTTTGAGGCAAATGTCGTTGATGATTGTGTATACTACAAGTTCAGTGGGAGTAAATACATTTTCTTGATATTATATGTTGATGACATTCTTCTTGCGAGCAACGATATAGGCTTATTGCACGAAACCAAGAGTTTTCTCAAGAAGAAATTTGAGATGAAAGATCTTGGTGACGCCTCTTTTGTATTAGGGATCCAAATACTACGAGATCGTTCTCGAGGCATTCTTGGATTGTCACAAAAGAGCTATATCGATATGGTCTTAGGAAGATTCGGCATGAAAGATTGTAAACCTTTAGATACCCCTGTGGCTAAGGGAGACAAGTTTAGTCTCAATCAGTGCCCCAACAATGACTTTGAGAAGAGTAAGATGCAAAAGATTCCATATGCTTCGGCAGTAGGAAGTCTTATGTATGCTCAAGTTTGTACTCGTCCAGACATAGCTTTTATAGTGAGAGTTTTGGGTAGATATTTGAGCAATCCGGGAGAGCAACATTGGAGAGCAGCCAAACGCGTAATGCGTTATTTGAAGAGAACAATGGATTACATGCTCACTTATCGGAGATCAGAGAAGTTGGAGATCATTGGGTACTCTGATTCCGATTTTGCTGGATGTCAAGATAGCATGCGTTCCACATCAGGGTATGTGTTTATGTTGGCAGGAGGAGCTATTTCCTGGAAGTCTGCAAAACAGACTCTTGTAGCTTCTTCTACCATGGCGGCAGAGTTCATCGCTTGTTACGAGGCATCCGATCATGCTTTATGGTTACGGAACTTTGTCACAAGACTGCGGGTGGTCGATAATATAGAAAGACCGTTAAGGATTTATTGTGACAATAATTCAGCTGTGCTTTACTCCAACAACAATAGAAGTGCTACAAAGTCAAAATTTATCGACATCAAGTATCTTGTTGTAAAGGAGAGAGTTCAAAATGAACATATTTCTATAGTGCACATACGAACAAATGAAATGCTAGCGGATCCTCTAACTAAGGCATTAACACCGAAGGTCTTTCAGGAGCATACTGCTCATATAGGTGTTATTTGTGACATTGCCTTAGTTTAGTGGGAATTTTTGTTCTATGTGATACACTTATTTTGGTTTGTTCAGTTTTCTGCAGAATATAAGATGATGGTTTTGATTTCATTTTGAATTCGGTTAAGTTATCCTTTTGTGATGTTTTACATTACATTTATGGATTGATCTCATTAAGAACTAAAGTAGGACCAGTTGGAAATAGACATGATAGAGGTCACATTACATGTAATTTCCATGCTACTCACCATATTTGATCTATGTCATTGAATATATTAGATATGGTAATTATCGGGGTTAAGCCACGATTTATAATGTGGCAAACATCACGATAGTTTCATTTCTAGTATACGAGATGGACCAGATTGTTAAGGCATAGTCTGAAAATAAATAGCATAAAGTTGCGCACTAAGGAATTCTTTGATATAACTGCTTTAAGTATTAATATATGTAGCCCAAGTGGGAGATTGTTAGAAAATTTATTTTCTATTAATCTATTTTGTGGGCAACATATTATTATTGCAATTATATTGGCTATTTATTATTGATGGACTTAATTAAGTGATCTAATTTAGTATTAGTCCATGGGATATGTAATTGATATGGGCTTATGAGTGGATACATAATACTAGTCCAATTAGGTGTTTATGGGTAACCTAATTCACTAGTATATAAAGAGTCTCTGGTTATGGTCCCCAATATACTAAATCGAACAAAGTTTCTCTTCTCCCCATCTGGAAGAAAACGTAAGGCCCATACGGTGATTTAGTTGAGGAAGACCATAATACCAACTCTGTTCGTGTTCGTGGTTTGTGTTCGTGATTCGAGATTGTTATTGAAGGTATTCCGCATCCAGTAACTCAATCTCAATGGATCCAGGTATTCCTATGATCTTTGATAATCAAGTATCGATGTTTATGGAATTGAATTTATGCTTTGTGTGATCAATAAATTCTAACACCGCACTCCATCGATCACACACCAGATAACACGGTCGATGGTGGCCAGACCAGTGGAAACCTTGACCAACGCTTCGTCGAAGCGCAGCCTGTTGATCGTAGTGTCATGTAACTCAATAAGCTTCCCGAACTTCGAGCATCCGAGTTCAATGAACCTAACGCTCCATGCTTGAAGTGGAACCCCAATCCACCTAGTCCACACTGTACGATTTTGGACAACATCGGACGGCATCCACGGTCGCCACCATTCCAGCCAAAACCTGTTCCACTCGTCAAGCCCGTTGATCAGCTCCGCCGTTTTCCCTTCCTTCACTTTCTGAATCAAAACCAAGTTGTTCCCCAAATCAGAGACCTTAAGAGTTCCATCGCATTCTTCTTTCAGTTCTTCCCCATACTCCGCCCAATTAAACTCATTCTTCAAGCTGCCCGTGAAAGCTTCCTTTAGCCAAAGCACTTCATTCTCAGAAGATACGAAAATGAATTAGATCCCACGTCGGTGGCCCTAGCGTTGCCTCTGAGCACCTGAGAATAAGAAAGACCTTCTGGTCGCCGTTGCTTGCCCGCTCCCGTTGCCTTGGCTCTAGCGGCGCACTCCTTCTCCCCTCCCTTGCAAACTCTACTACCTACTTCCACCTTTTCTCTTTCAAACCTAGGAAGATAAGCTCTTATCACAAAAGAGCCAAACCACACCTCGTTCAGCCTACCCAACAGACTAGTAACGTCAGCCACCCCCAGAAATCTGGCAAAACCGAATCTTTTCCCCGTTTTATCTCTCTTTCTAGGGATGAAAACGTCCGCAACCTCGCCCACTTCCTGAAACCTTCGTCTAATCTCTGCCGCCGAGCATTGTTCGGGGAAGTTCCTAAAAAAGAACGTCACCAGAGATCTTGTATCCTTCGCAGCCGTCGTTCTCGCCCGTCGGTGCCGCACCTCCTGCCAAACGCCTTCTCCTCTCTCTTCTGCCATTTTGCCTATAAGTGACTCTTTCTTCACTCAAAAGGAGTTGAATATGAGACAAAGGAGGTGGTTGGAGTTGGTTAAAGATTATGATTGCACAATCATGTACCATCCGGGAAAGGCGAACGTAGTAGCAGATGCATTGAGTAGGAAAGGAGGGAGTCAGAATGTGATGCCGTTAACACAACAAGAGGAGATAATTAGGGATTTTGCAAAGATGAATCTTGAAGTTTTGCCTACACAAGAAGCTACGGAAGCAATAGTAGCTGCTTTGGTAATTCAACCAACACTTAGAGATCGAATCAAAGATGCTTAGAAGGAGGATGGATCCTTAGAAAATATGAGAGCTAAGGAAGTGGTTGAGGATAAAAAAAGATTTAGTGTGGCAGCAGATGGATCATTGATGTTTGAAGGAAGGATCTGTGTACCACAGAATAAAGAATTAAGAAAGCAAATTTTGGATGAGGCACACATGACTCTGTACACCGCACATCCAAGTAGTACGAGAATGTATCAAGATCTAAGGAGAAGTTTTTGGTGGCCAGGAATGAAGAGGTGCATAGCAAAGTATGTGGAAAGATGCTTGTTATGTCAACAAGTAAAGGCGGAACATCAAAGACCTTCGGGATTGCTGCAACCATTAGAAATACTGGAATGGAAGTGGGAGCATATTAACATGGATTTTGTTGTTGGACTTCCAAAGACTTTGAAGCGACATGATGCGATATGGATTATTGTAGATAGGTTGACAAAATCAGCTCACTTTCTACCTGTTAGGATGACTTATACATTGGATCAATTGGCACAAATTTATATGGAGGAGATAGTTCGATTTCATGGAGTGCCGGTATCCATTATGTCAGATAGGGATCCAAGATTTACTTCAAAGTTTTGGAACAGTCTACACCAAGCTATGGGTACCAAGCTGAAGTTTTCGACTGCTTATCATTCACAAACGGATGGTCAGTCTGAAAGAACGATCTAGACTTTGGAGGATATGCTACGAACCTGTGTTTTGGATTTAGGAGGAATTTGGGAAACACATCTACCCTTAATAGAGTTTGCTTATAACAACAGTTTCCACTCTAGTATTGGGATGGCACCATACGAAGCACTCTATGGAAGAAAGTGTAGGTCACCCGTTTATTGGGATGAAGTGGGTGAAAGAAAGATTTTAGGTCCGGAAATTATTGAAAAGACAGTTGATGTGGTCAAGCAGATCCGAGATAGAATCAAGGTTGCTCAAGATCGGCAAAAGTCATACGCCAACAAGAGAAGGAAGGATTTGCACTTTGAAGTTGGTGACAAGGTATTCTTGAAGGTGGCGCCAATGAAAGGAGTGTTAAGATTTGGGAAAAAAAGGAAGGTGAGACCTCGTTTTATTGGACCTTTTGAAATTTTGGAAAGGATTGGAGACCTAGCTTATCGATTAGCTCTTCCACCTTAGCTATCGTCGGTACACAATGTGTTTCATGTATCGATGTTGAGAAAGTATTTGTACGATCCAAGCCACGTGGTGTCACACGAAGAAATCTCTCTCAACAAACATCGAACCTATGAAGAAGTTCCTATTGCAATCTTAGACCGCAAGACTCATCAATTGAGGAATCATAGTGTGGAGTTAATCAAAATCCAATGGAGTCGACACAGAGCCGAATAAGCAACATGGGAACGAGAGGACGAGATTTGTGCGAAATATCCGTCTGTGATATCATCTGGTAAGACCCAATTTCGAGAACGAAATATTTTTTTAGTGGGTAGGGTTGTAACAACCCAACTAGTATTTAGAAAGTTTTACCTTTTAATTAATTATTATTTAGTCATTAAATTTTGGAGTTTGGGATTTAGTCTTAGAAAAATGGCTGGACTTATTAATTGCTTAAATAGTCGATTTAGATTATTAAGTAAAAGAAAGAGTATATTTATGTATTTTTCTATAGATAATTATTTAGTATTTCTTTTTTTAGAAAATAGATAAATAGAATTAGGAGGAGACGGTTTACACTTCCCCTCAGTTTTTTCCTTTCAGTTTTAGGAAAAGAAGAATAAGAAAACTTCCGTTCTTCCCCAGCAATCGAAAGAAAAACTCAGTCTTCCGTTCTTCCATTTGGCCTAATCGTGAGAGAAACCCGTTCAATTCTTTAGACGTTTAGAACGAGAATGTAGGATTTCTGCTGTTGGAGTTCTTATAAATTTAGGAGAGGAATGGGAAGAGGATACAATTGAGCAAGTTCTGGGTTTTAGAAGAAGAATTCGAAGGTAAGTCTCTTTCTTTTAACGTTGTTGGTTAGTCTCGGAGAAGATCTAGAATTATTTCAATTGGAGAATAAAATTCTTTCAAAAACTTTCGATTTAGTAATTTAAATTAGAAATTGATTTGTTGATGCGGGCATTAATCGAAAACAGAGGATAGTTGTTTGATTATTTTATTAATTTAAAAACTTTTGTAAAAGTTTCCATAGTAGTTTTCGTAGCCATAGTTTAGTGATAGGAAGTCAAATTCAAATTGTGTTCTTAACATTATATATATATATATATATATATATATTATCCTATTGACCACTGTACCTCTTGGAATTTAGTTAGGATTTTGAGCATTAGCATTTCTAAATTTCAGAATCTATATTTTTGTTTTATAGATTAGTACTTAGACAGAATTATAAATTTTAGCTATGAGTACTTATTGTTATATCCTTTAATAGGTGCGGAGCAGTTAGAACCTCGTTCTCCTCATTAAGAGCATTGTTACGCTTTACAGCTTCAAGGATTTGAGGTGGGGTAAAATAAATGATTTCCAAAGTTTACTTTCAGTTATGTTTCATTGAGAAAATGAGTTTTATGTCCAACGTGTTTATGTGTGCTTGAAATTATGGTTGAAGTTATGAAATGAGGATACTTTGAGTATGCCTATATGTTGTCCTGTGCACAGTTGAAGTTCTATGTCCCATTTATTCTTACTTTGTTGTGTACATTGTAATGAATAATGGTTGAAGTTATATGTTCCCATAGTTCTATTGAATTGTGGTTGAAGTTATATGTTCTCATAATTCTGATGAATTGTGGTTGAAGTTTCCCATATTTATTATGCCATGTTTACACGTTTGGACAAAGCAAAGAGATATCACAAAGAAACCCCATCCCACTGAGTATGTTTTGAATACTCACCCCGTTTTTATTAAAATATTTTCAGGTGGAGAGGATGGAGTGCCGTGAAGGAAATGGGGTGATCTAGATTATGATATCATGTTATGTTGGAGTAGTTTAGTATGTTTTATGTTAATGGAGTGGTAGTATCTTTACATATTTGCAGTTTCAAATGTTTAGGAAAAATACTTGGTTGCTTGGTTGCTTTCGACTTTAGTGGTATTAAGGTTTGCAATGTGTTCTCTGTACTTGGAGTTGTAATTTAAAAGCAGGTTTATTTGGTTAAAAGATTAATGTTGTTGGTAAAAGGGTTCTTGTGCACAAAACGAGGTTGTCTCATTTTATTTCTTCTGTTTGTTTCTAGTTCAATTTTGAAGTTAAGACATTCTTCTTTCTTGTTCGTAAAAAAAAAAAAACATTTTCTGCACAAAGGTTAGTTTATAATTTTTTGGTTGGTCTCTTCTACCGATTCTTTTCCTGATTCATTATATTTTGTTTTAATTCTAGATTCAGATTTGTGTTTCTAGTATATTTATTTTTTATTTATTTATTTTTTTTTTCCGCGAAAGATTCTAGTTTTATTAAAATAAAGTTAGGGTGTTTAGTATCTATCTAGAATAGAAATAAATCTTGCTTTTGCTTTTGATTTATCATATGTTTCGTAAGATCAAATGCAGGATATCGATCCTAAGCAACCTGGATATTCCATCAAGCCTTCCGTGAAGGGCGCCAACTACAAGAAATTCAAGAAAATGACTCCGATTTTCGACGATTCGGATATCTCAGATTCCTTTAAGCGGGGAATTGCAAATGAGAATGCGGATGCCGGTTGAGACAGGAGTCTGGTGACGGTAGATAACGTGTTCGACGAAATGTCTGAGAGAGTCGATGATCCAGGAGGCTCGCTAACAGCTAACCAGAAGCCCGTTGTGTGCGCAAGGTGTCACAGTTTGATGCACTATCAAAAGTTGAAGGACCCGAGTGGAGAACTTGTTACCCGATTTTGATCATACTGTTGGGAGGAGGTTGATGTCCATAAGCAGGGCAAGAACCGTGGTTTTATTAGTAGTGGATGCTTCTGATTTTGATGGTTCTTTCCCAAGAAAGGTAGCAACTTTGGTGTCCAAGACTATTGATGATAACGCAAGATCATGGAATGAAGGGAAATCTGGGAATATACCAATGATGGTATTAGTTGTAACCAAGATTGATCTTTTACCTAGCAGCATTTCTCCAGACTAGGCTCGAGTATTGGGTCCGTACACAAGCCAGAGAAGGCGGAGCAGGGAAGCTAATGAGTGTGCATTTAGTGAGTGCAGTGAGAGATTGAGGGGTGAAGACTTTAATTGATGATGTGGTTAACTTTGCTGGTGCAAGAGGTCACGTGTGGGCTGTAGGAGCTCAGAATGCTGGAAAAGGAAATTGATTAATGCAATAGGGAAGTGTGTAGGCATGAAGGGGACACATGTTACAGAGGCATCAGTTCCTGGTACTACCTTAGGTATTGTGAGGATGGAAGGAGTGCTTCCTGGGAAAGCCAAATTGTTTGATGCACCGGGGCTTTTGCACCCTCATCAGATCTCGACTAGGTTCACTGCAGAGGATCAGAAGATTGCTCGCACAGACAAGGAGTTGAAGCTAAGGACGTATAGGATCAAGGTTCATGTTCTTCTTTGAGATTGTTGAGATTGATGCTTTGATGTTGATTGCCCTGCTTTTTCTTGGTTTTTTATTTTTTTTTTCCTTTTCAAAATCTACTTATGCTTATATTCTTCTAGCTTTGTTTTGTTATTTCTTGATGTTTGCTTGATTGTGCAATGTAAGTTGGAGATTAGAAGAGGGGTTGTAGCATTGTCATTTTTTATACATGTCAAGCTGTGGTCTTTGATGGTTTAAAGCATAGGTTATATTATGGTTTACGCTTTTTCTTCTTTGCTTTAGAATGTTCAATGTATATGTATGTAAAATGGACTTGAGAATAAAATCGGAGTATTTGGCCAAGATCCGATCTTTCTTTCCAAAATGATTATCTTAAAGGCTCTCTGTGTGTTTCACTGCTTCATGTTTATTTTCAACTTCCATTTACTGATTTCAATGGTAGAACATGACTTCTTGTTCTTCTTTTAAGATAAAATGGCAGCATTATCTCACAATGACAATCCACTAAGTTACATGTTAGAGTACCGTGCAAAATATATTGACGATAATTTTATCATGTTTTGCTGCAGGAAGGGAAGGGTATACAACTCATATTGGTGGACTATTCAGGTTAGATGTCGAAGAATCTTCAGTAGATTCTATCTACGTTACAGTGTGGACTTCTTCTCTGATTCCTTTGCATCTGGGGAAGACGGAGATTGCGTGCTCAATGGTGAAAGAACACTTTGGCCGTCAGTTGCAGGTATATAACATGCTACTTACAGTTTCAGAGATTGTGTCGAAAGTTGATCGAGCTAGAAACAAGCAAGATATGAAGAAGAGGAAGAGCGGTAGCTCAAAAAATTCAGATTCTTCAGCTTCGTCTGTGTCGAATGTTGATGAAATTCCGAACTCAAGAGGATTCAGTTGCAATTTCCAACTCTTCATGTTGAAAGCTGGTAGATCTCTCTCTCTCTCTCATATGAACACTCAGAGGGAGATGGAGATGGAGATTTGGGAGGCTTATTTTTGTACTACTCCATATGGCTTTGTTTGGTTGAAAGTATGAGACAGAGTCCGATACGTAATGTTTGGTTATATGTATTAAATTCTTTGCAATATTTATAATTTATTGCAGGAGGGTAAAATTATAAAAAAAAACTTAGATAGATAATTAATAAAAACTTTATATAATTGTGGCTTATCTCATCTAGGATATATAATAGTGGTAATGCATATATATGTCAATTTAAGTAAGTGGACATTAAATTTTGTCTATCAACATAACAAACTCAAATTAAGTCCATCTTTTGGTTTTTGACCCCAAAATAACTCTTACTATTCTAAATTTAAATTTCAAATTGACAAAACTATATTTTATATTTCTCAAAACCATAATTTTTATTTTCACAAATATATTTCTCACAAATCTCTCTCTCTCTTTCCTCTGCATTTCGTTCCTCTATACTGCCGCTGCAACACCTCCGGCTGCACTTCCAAATCCAGCGCCGTCGCTGTCGAACCCTTCGCCTCCAGATCCGCGCCTCCAGCGCCGAGATTCATACACCACCAGCGCCGCGCTGCGGCTGTCTTGCCGTCTCATCCACAACGGCGCTTGCTGGTTCCAGATCTGCCACCGCCACCCCGCCTGTGTCGCCTCCACCGACCTCTCCTCGTTCTGCTGCGTCTCCAACTTCACTTGTCGGCGTGTTCTCACGGTCGTTCTTCTCTATTTGTCACAGAGGAGGCGTGCGAGCATACGTATCAATTTTTGGTGATGATTAATTCGGAAACGGCGGAGCGTATGGATCTGCTCCTTGTTTTTTATTTTGATTTTGATTTTTTCAATTTTCTTCTTCTTCCTTTGTCTGATTTTGTTTAGACGTATGAAACTTCTCCTTTCTCTTTCTTTTTTTTAATGTTTTTTTTAATGCTTTTTTTGATGCTGCTCCGCCACATTCAAGGCTTTTTGATGCCTTTTTAATTTTTTGATTTTACTATTCCTCCGCTACCTTTTTTTTATATATTTTTTTCGATTTTGTTTTTCTTTTTTCGATTCTGTTGTACTCCTTTTGTTTCGATTTTTTTTCCTTAAGCAATGGGAATATGAATCGAGATGCATTTTCGGAATGCCGTATGTTTGTTTGTTGTTGTTGTAGAGGTTAAAATTGTTGAACCTTATTTTTCAATTTTTTTTCTCTTTTTTTATTTTGTAATGTTTTTTTTTTTTTTACACTAGATTGGGTTCGTTTTGGGCGCTGAATTGGGGTTTAATGGGGCTATTTAATTCAAATAAACCCATTAGACCCAATTCAGGTTTAGGATTTTATGGTTTCATTTGGATTTTAAGCAGTTGGTATTGGAATGATGCAAATTATAGTTTGAATTGCTTCTTGGATTGTGATAGTACATTGGACTGAGTGCGTTGAATTGGGCTCTAATGAGGCTATTTAATTTAAATAGACCCATTAGACCCAATTCAAGTTTAGGATTTTTATTGTTTCATTTGGATTTTATACAATTGAAATTGGAATAATGCAAATTATGGTACGAAATGCTTCTTGAATTTTGATTATCGACCGGATTGGGTGCGCATAATTGGTTATAATGGGTCTATTTTATCTGTATAGTCACATTAAATCCAATTCAGATTTAAAGTTGTGATTTAGAGTTATAAAAGACTGTTGCGGATTATCTAAAAAGAAAAAAATTGAAACAATTGGATCTATTGATATTATTAGTGTCAATAGAGCTAATAGAGCCAAAATCGGAAAAAAAAAATAACATAAAATAAAATGTCTAAATTTTTTTAAAACAATTGGATCTATTGATACTATTAGTGTCAATAGAGCCAAAATTGAAAAAAATATATATAAAATAAAATGTCTAAAATTTTCTGAAACAATTAGATCTATTGGTACTATTAGTGTCAATAGAGCTAATAGAGCCAAAATCGAAAAAAAAAAGCATAAAATAAAAAGTCTGAAAAAAGTTTTAAAAAAAAAATCAAAAAAGAAATTGCAAATAAAAAATATCAGAAAATTGAAAAAACAAAAAAATCAAAATTTAGTCAAAGTCAACTTATTTAAGGGCATTTTGGTCCTAAAAGGCAAAAAGTAGACTTAATTTGAGTTTTTTATATTGGTAGACATAATTTGATGTCCACTAACCTAAATGGACATTTAAAAATTTTACTCTATATAATACCTAATTCCACAAAATCTAGGATATATAATACCTAATTCCACAAATCAATACTATTATTTATATCGAGACCACTGTGCTTTCAAGCAAATAAGATGTTAAGGCGTCATATAACATCTATATACTACTCCCTCCATTTCGTTCAATAAGCTACATTTCATTTTGGCAATTCTGACACGCTTTTTCACGCTTCTTGATGATGGGTTTTAAAATGGATTTTTGAAGATTTTTTTCTTTTTCGGGATACTCTGACAGTCGTAGTATCTCGTAAAAGGAAAAAAATCTTCGAAAATCTATTTTAAAACCTATCATCAAGAAGCGTGGAAAACCGTGACAGAAGGCCAAAATAAAATGTAGCCTATTGAACAAAATTGAGGGAGTATATAAAAGCTAGGGCTGTCAAATGGGAAACCGATATTCCGGGATTCCATATACCGGACCGGAACCAGTACCGGATAACCCGGTTCCGGTCCGGTAACCGGTTTCAGCCTCAAGTAAAATTCCGGTACCCGGGTAATCGATACCGAACCGGGTACCGGTTAATATTTAATTTTTTATATATATTTATAAATAAATTATATATTATATCAATATTAAAATTTACTAAAATTTTAAGATACCCTAAATCCTTAATTATATATTATTATTTTTATAAATAAATTTTACATATTATTATTTTTCTATGTATAATCATTGTTTAATTTGTTTTAGGCTTTAAAAAATAGAAAAAAATACATTTTGATTTTTTTAAAAATAATCCGGTACCTTAACCGGTAATCCGGTATAACCGGTAACGAACCGGTACCGAAAATCCGGGTACCCGGTACCGGTTATACATATTTTTCAGGAACCGGTACCGGAACCGGGAATTGGTTAGCTTATACGGTTCCGGTACCGGTTCCTAAAAAATATGTATAACCGGTACCGGGTACCCGGATTTCCAGTTCTAGTTAATCGGAACTGGACCGATAATCAACTCTAAAAAAAGCAGAGTACGGAGGATATTTTGGTAATTTTTAAATTTGTTTTTAAATTTTTTAATTTTTTCCAATGGACATGTCATGCGTCTCCCACCGCTTCAATGAAAGTATGCAACGTTTCTTCCTAAAATTTCCTATAAATATATTCTTCTCACCCCATTGTGGCCCAAAATCCACAAAATCAAGCGCTCCTTATTTATTTCGATCTTAAAACCATATGAGCAAACTATGCACAAAATTGAAGCACACTAACTGTGACAAAACAACATTGCGCATTTCAATCATCTTTACAAGGTAAATGCTACAACTTTTTATTCACGACTTTTTTTGTACTTATGAACTAGTATTGTGCCCCGTGCGATGCACGGCGGCACATTAAAACTTAATTTCCTCAAAGAATAATTGGTAATAAATGTGCAATAAACAACTTAAGAACCAACAAATCAGGGAAAAGCTTGTGAATAGATAATGGGGTTATTATTATGAATTATTATTGGAATAAATTATTTAAAGCAAGAAAATTCTTACACATTGTGGAATCCTTGTGTAATCATCCTATTCAAGCTCTTCTATCTGCTATGTTCCTGTCTCAGTCATTAAAACCTAAAACTCAAAGGAATAACTATTAACACGATAAGATCAGTTAAAATTCATATTATTTCATAATTAAACAGAGCCATAAATTCATTGATTAGCCACAAAATAATCTATGGACTAAACAATTATCAATAAATACTAATCAGGAGAAAATTACCTCTTTAACTTTGAACATGAACATGATCCGACTCACCTTAGGTGTGAAGTTTTAATTCTTAACTTGGCTATCTCCGGCTGCACAAAATCCGACTCACGTTAGTTGTGTTATAAAATTATAAGTTCTTGTGCAGACACATTTACGAATCATCAAATATACACCACAACAATGCTCCACAAACATAAACCTTGTAGTACTATAAATTTGAATAAAACTACCTAGCCAAATGAAAAGGACGAATTCCATGAATGCTACATGGCTCATATGTTCAATAATCATTATAGATTTGAGCACCCAAACCTCTATCTATTTAGCTATTTCTCAAAAAAAAGTTGATTTAAAAAACAAACTGGTGATTATATTAACTGGCACGCAGAAAATTAACTTCTCCACTAACTCTTGATAATACGGTTAATAAGAAAAGTGCTAAAATTGACGGAAAAAAAAAAAAAAAGATAGTAAAATAGACTTTTTTTTTTTTTTTTTGGGAATCCTAGTGTACGCATATGTAAATTGTAATTATATCCAAGTAATACTTGCAAGTGTAATTAGTGTTGGCAAAATGGTCAACGTGCAAAGTGGACATATTTATTTATCATATATAAATAAATTAAAATTTTGTTAATATTTTATTATTGGTTTTTTAAAATTACAAAATTGTCTGCATTAAATAGTGGGCTAAGAATGTAGGTTAGTGGGTATTTAGAATATTAAACCCATATAATATTTGTATGGAATACATTATGCATGTTTCTCGGTAGTGTAACTTTTTTTTAACCGGAGTCGCCATTAAATTGCCGTTGTAAAGAAATACGTACATTATTAGAAACCTGATGATCAACCGTACGTGGGTTGAAAGTTGTTATCAATATTTAGATTTAAGAAAAAAAAAATTCGAATTATAACTGACTTTTTAAAAATAACTGCTTAGCAAGAAAATTACAAATTTGACCTAAAAGTGGCGGCAAAAAAATAACTGCAATTTTTATTTTGTTTATATATATATAGATTATTCAAGTTTATGTAATGAATTTATGTCTTCCAAATCAATAAATTTCTTAAATCTTAGTCTAGCTTTAACATATGTGTGAATGGTTATAAATACCCAAAACAAGATAGTATAGTAGTTTTATACCCTACACTTTAAAACTATAAGTTTTATACCCAAAACTCAATGAAAAGACAAACATACCCTTAATAAATTGCTAAGAGCACACCACGAATTGCTATTGACAAGTAATTCTTTAATTTTCAAGCTATTTTGTTATCCTATTGATTAAAAGAGGATTAAAATCCCATGTTTTGGCGACATGATCCCGCGCTTCTAAAATGGTATCAGAGCATTAGGTTTATTTGGGAATTATATTTATTTATTATATAATGTTTATTACCTAACGAAGGAGATATCAAGTTAAAATGGAACCAGACTATTGTCTGAGTTGCGAGTGTTACAGTTCATATCTCCACTTACTGGAGGCGAACAAAACAAGTGATCTTACTCTATTAAGAGTAAGACAAGAACGTCTCGAACATGCGGTTCGAGAGAATTTGAGCCCAAGGGAGATACGTGCCCGGGAATGGACGATCAAGTTCTACTTAGATCGCCTCATGATAAATTCTTATCTTGAGGGAAAACTAAGACATCTCATGAGCCTATCTCATCAGGAGCATAACTGATGGATTCCTCAGGACAACGAGTTGGCCCTGAATTTGTAGAGATTTTTCCAGATCCATCCAAAATCTCTATGGATTTAAGGGAAATCTAGAAAACGGTACAAATTATGGCAATAGCCTATATGGAGTACCTCAAAAGGTGGACGAAATACCCAACAAACAGAATGTCATTCTCGACATTCTAAAGGATATTTAAAAATGAGTGGAGAAGCTGGAAGCACAACCATGTTGCAGCCGAGCCAAGAAGGGTTTCTTTTCAGACGAACCAAAAAGATACCCGTTACCAGTTGAAAAGGTCGATAAACGCGACCCACGACTAGATCTGATTACGATCCGAGGTGAAAAAATATGAATGACCTCGAAAGGATCGGATTAGACGATCTACAAGAGTTAGCAGAATCTTTTGCTAACATGAAGGTGGTGGACCTCAAGATGGTCAAAGAAGAAGGAACATCAGGAGGCACCGTACCACCTACCGGGAATCCTCATGACTTTGATGCTAGAGTTACTTTCCATCAAAGGACTGAGGGTATTGCTGAAGATCAGTTCAGAGTCAATTACAGACGGAGGACAAAGGTGAAGAAGGATACCCCATCTGCAAAATCAACATTGGAGCCTATCCATCCCTATGGAGTTACTCTCAATATCGATGAAATTAATTTCAAAGATAGAGAGATAATCTTTGAGGAATGGGCTTCAGCAATGAGGGTAGCTGGATCTACTCTCGATATGACTAAAGAGGGATTTGAAAAATTCCTCGAAATGAGTTTCGCAGGAGCTGTCAAACTTGCTTGGGAAGATGGCTTAACCGCAGAGGTCAGAAATAAGTGCTTCGAATGTTAGCACTTTTCAGAAAAAGTTCAAAATATGGCTAACCTCCTAAAGAATCATTTTTTGGGAATTGGTTATTTTGGAACTTATGATGAAGAGAAAAGGAAGAAATACCGAATGACTCTTCTCAATCTAAGACTCGCAGTCTTGGATCAAGAGTCACTCAACAGGTTTCTTCAGCTCTTCACAGTCTATCAGCATCAATCCAAGACTGATGACAATTTTGCCAAGGAAATTTTCTTCTTAAAATTTCCTAACCCATGGAGAGAGATGTTCATTCGTGATTATGTTTCGCGAAATCACGATGGCACGGGAAAGAGAATGTCTTTTGTGCATCACAAGCTTGCAGAATGGTGCCAGCAAGCCATAGCACAAAAGAACATCAAGAAATTAAGGAGGATCAACAAGGTGCCCCCCCCTTAATTGTGAAGATAATGATCTCCCAACGGTCATTGGAGAAGATCCTGCTAGTTACAAAATAAGCAGGAAGAATAGGTATCAACCCTATTCCAAAGAAAAGAGATCCAAGAAAGGATCTTGGAAGCCAAGAACGATGTGGTCTAGATAGAAGGCTAGATCATACAAATACGGACAAAGAAGCGGTCCGTCAAGAAGCAGGTTTCAATCCAGAGGTACTAGTTCAAGCAGACCTTAGGAGAGAACTCCAGCAAAGAAAACCTTTCGGAAAGCTCATATAAGAGCTAATGAAAGTTTTAAGGATTGCAACTGCTGGACGTGCGGTGCATCTGGGCATATTTCTACAAATTGCCCAGAAAACAAACAGATGAGGAGATTCGAGTCAACTCCAGACATCGAAGACGCGATCTATTTCCAAGATCTCGTACAAGTCTATTCGTTTGCGGATATTGCCTCAGACGAAAGTATTTACGAACAGGAAGAAATCCTTAGTAGTGAAGAAGATGGATCAACCTATTCAGAATCCGACTGAACAGGAGGTTCATCATCAAGAATGTGAAGATCGAACCGGTTATTCTAGCCGGACGATGATTTCACAAAGCCAGATCGATAAGATCATGAAGAAAAGTCATAATATACAGAAGTATCAAGGCTTTACAGCAGGGAGCATAGATTATGCTCTAAGGAATTTCAGTCTCAAAACTCGGAAGCACCATATTGTCTATGGTATTACGAGGCGAGAGATGTCACTCCCAATCGAGTTCACAGGGAATCAAGTGGAGATGCAGTTGATTCCAGCAGAAGATATCCGGGAGGATCTGGGAAAGATGAAGCCGGAAATCGTTGAAAAGATGAATTGGATACATATTGGAGCAATCCAAATTGTACTCAAATTAGCTTTGTTTACAGGAGTTGATTCACCGATTGACATCGCCATTTGCGATAGGCGAGTCAAAAATCTCAAGGATTCCGTAATGGGAACCATTGCGGGAAATTTATGTGCTGGACAGGTGGTCGGAATTATATATCCTAAGATTACTTACAATCTTAACGATTCCAACTTCAGCAGAGCCCTGACACTTTATCAGGACTTCAAGAGAAAAGAACTAGTGGATGGAGGGAATAGACCTTATTCCATCACATATCAGGTATCCTATGCGCTTTCAAACTCACATCATACTGAGTTATTTTTAGGAAAGCAGTTCATCGAGATACCAGAGATCTTCAAGAAGGTGACAACGGCAATCTGTCCTGATAGAGTAGAAATCCCACGATCAAGAAACGTGGATATACTAATCCAGGACAGAGCAGTTATAAGGCATGATCAAAGCCTTAGACTATAATCCGGGCGATTGTCATTCCAAGGGGATAGGATTACTTCTCAATCAATGGGAAGAAGTCTTATTCAGCAGAGCAGTGAGACTCGGGGTTTTTTATAAGCTCCGAGTGCCATTAAAACGGTTATTACCATCAAATGTCCAGAAGGATGGAGGGGAGTAACCGTGAGATTCGATACTACAAGATGGGAAACCAATTTCCCTTGTAACGTCTTGTATTATCTCGAGCAACCGAAAGTCCATCATTATAAAGGAATGATCGAAATTGGAGGACGGACGGTCGAGATCAAAGGACGAGCAGGAAGAGAAGATGATATCCTCATCTTAGGTTTGGATTTCCTTGAAAAATTCAAACCATGGAAACAAGGAGAATAAGGAATGGAGGTCACGATCAATGAAAGAAAGATTTTGATCTAATGACTAGCCCCTTCTCTATATACATTCCTATCGGGGTGTTATATGAAAAATATAAGGCAGAATATTTTGCTGCTTATATTGATTCAGGTGTAGGAATATGCACAGCAAAACGAGGAATCTTCCCAGTAGAGGTAGAAGAAGATCTACCGCGCATTGCAGGAAGAGATTTTTCCAAGAAGATTTTTATTCTAACAAAAGGAATCAAGATGGTGGAAATTCTAATTGGAGGAGCAAGACAGACACCCTGGTATAAGGTTAAAACTCCACCAATTTATTTCCATGATACATGAGCAGATATCCCGCTAGGGAACAATTTCTTGCAAATGTTCAAAATATATATGCAGGATAATGAGCAACAACGATTGGTGTTCACCATACAATGTGATCACAAGATCATTGTTCAAAGGTTAAAAGGAGCATTTAACCGACAAATGCCATTAGCCTTTCGCAGCAAGCGTGGTGATGAAGGACATCTTCAACACCCAAAAATGCAAGATCGGAGAAGGTTCAATGAAGCTTTATTGAACTATAGGATAAATGGAGAGTTGAATGACAACGAAGCTGAGATTCAACTCCTAAAGGTATCTTTAATTACTAAAGATATTGAAAGTGATTCACATGTATCACTGGAAGATGTCAAAAGGAAAATTGTAAGATGTTACAATGAGAATCCTTTGGCATGGTGAGAGAAAAACCAACTCAGAGCTACCTTAAAGGCGAAGCCGGACAAGGTAAACGAGTTTGTTAGATTCAGGTCAATCCTGATGAATCTTAAAGATCAACAGGATATGAAGGAGATTATCAAGGAACACCTTGATATGAAGCTGATCGAACCAGGCAATTCTCCATATAGTAGCCCAGGCTTCTTGGTAAGAAACCATGGTGAGATCAAAAGAAATAAACCCAGACTCGTTATTAATTATAAGGGTATTAATGACGTACTTGAGTTTGATGGTTATTTCATCCCTAGTAGAGAACACCTTATTAACTGCATTAGAAATGCTAAGGTTTTCTCCAAGTTTGATTGCAAGTCAGGGTTTTACCAGATTCGCATGGAGGAAAAGAGTAAGAAGTTTACAGCCTTCTCTACTCCACAAGAGCATTATGTTTGGAATGTAATGCCAATGGAGTTAGCTAATGCACCTTAGATTTTCCAGAGAAAGATGGATAATCTCTTCAAAGATTATTTCTCATTCATGTTTGTTTATATTGATGATATTCTTATAACATCGAAGGATATAAATGAACATGTCAAACATCTTGAGATTTTTACAGATGTTTGTTACTAGGAAGGATTAGTACTGTCAGAAAAGAAGGCAGTCATTGCAACTCGGAAAATAGAATTTTTAGGAATTGAGATAGATGAATCGGGAATAATTCTACAGGACCATATTGTTCAAAAGGTCAAGAATTTCTCGGAGGATCTAAAAGAGAAAAAACAACTTCAGAGTTTTTTAGGAGTTGTTAATTTTGCAGGAGCATTCATCAAGAATCTTGCAAAATACAGAAAGGTTTTCAGTCCGTTGCTGAAAAAGGATGTTCCGTTTATTTGGACTGATGAACATCGTAAAGGAATGAGAGACTTGAAGGTGGTTTGCGAGAACCTCCCAAAGCTCTCTATACCACAAGACGAGGACGACTTAGTCTTGTACATGGATGCTAGTGATCATTGGTGGGCAGCAGTGCTCACAAAGATCACTCCAAATGGAGAAGAATCATGCAGATATTGTAGTGGTTTGTTCCAAGATAATGAGGCCATCAGGTGGCACATTAACGAGAAGGGATTCTTTGCTGTTCGAAAGGCGTTCAAAAAATGGCCTCTCTTTCTTTTAGCAAAGAAATTTGTTTTGAAAGTTGATAACACCCAAGTTAAAGCTTTCTTAAAAATAAGATAGAATCGAAACCTGAAAAGGCTAGATTACTTAGATGGCAAGCTAAATGTCAATATTTCATTTTTGATATTGTCATTGTGAAATCTCACGAAAATATTCTTGCAGATTTTCTAACAAGAGATGGAGCCAACTGAAGTAAGCTCCATCAACAATGCCATGAAACGTCTCAGGGAAGACCTTGAGATACTTCAGATGGAATGGGACGAGTGTATTTTGAAAGCTGAACAAGCTGGAAAAATACAATCTGTTGACAAGACGAAAGTCTCAAACAGAATACAAGATTGCAGGCTGACACAGACTAAGTGCTGGAATGCAATACAAGAGCCACTCCTTCGGGCTTCTAGGGTGACTCTGGTTACCCCAGAAAAAGAAGCAATTCGGTTGCCGGCCCCTATAACGGCAGCAAAGGATTCAAATACCTCTAGCACGAGTCCTAAGTTGGTGGTCTCAACAGAGCCATCAGCCCAAGGAAAAGATGAGACTCATAAGTCAAGTTCTGAGTTACCATTTCAACCTAGCACCTCCGGGGTTAAGGAGGGAGAGATTAGTCTTAGACCATTGAAAGGCACCTCTAAGATTAAATATTTATATAATTTCCCAATAAAAATACGGGTTTTTGCTCATTACCTTCGTATTTCAATTTCTGTATACCAACAAATTTTAGCCCGCAGTGAGTCTTTGCTCAGTGATCTGAGCCATTATCACGATTCCTGGAGCGTTGCTCGGATTGATAATTAGACGAAGGCGAGGCGGATCTGAAGCTGAGGAAGGAATTCGACAGAGAATCATAAGGTGCTCCTGGTGGTTGGATGCAGTCTATAAAACCTCTGGCAAAGAAGATCCACAGCATTTAAGGTATGAAGTTGGTATGCATTAATTTATTTACGGAAGTGTGATGGGCCTGTTATTATTTACATGAAGAATTAAACATAGGATTAATAAATACTTGGAAATAGTGTTTTATACAAGAAAAGGGTATTATTGTCCTTTTAATGCATTTTGGGTATGAAACTTATAAAATTGAAGTGGTGGGTATAAAACTTATATATTTATTTCTTTTGGGTATATATAAAGTTTACCATAACATATACTCCGTACTATATTTTGACAAAGCAGGCAAAACATTTACCTTCATTAGAAATATTGATGATAGCGTAGTCGATTCATGATCATGGGAATCTTGAAGGAGAAAGGTGCAACATAATTTCTTATATGGGATCTCTCTTTTTGATTGTGTCTATCAATTGTTCATTTTCCAATATATACATTGAATTGTTAATAAAGTGCTATCGATGACAGAGTGTCATGAGGGACCTTTTGTCAATGTTGAATATTCATCGGTTATTTTAGTTTTGAGATTAACATGGGGACACATACTTTCATGAGAAGGTGTTTTTCCACTAGCATACGAGTAACTTGTATCTTCTCTTTGTCTCTCGGTTAGCATTCAATAACCGAAAACTCAATAATAACATGCGCTGCAGCAAAATGTTTCAGTCTTCCCTGACGCCGTTGTTTATGTCCAAGTTTTACTCCGGTACTTTTAACTTAATTTTGTCTGAAACTAATCCAGGAATATAATTTACTCACATTATAAAGAAATGATATAGGAATAATTCGCTTATGAAAAATGGCATTATTATTGATAACCAATTATATTCTGATGGCTTTAACTACTTCTATTACAGGCAATTTTGGTCAATCTGATTAAAGTAGGGATGACATTTTAAGTCAATTTAAGTAAATTATAAACTAACTTTAAAATAATTTATTTAGAATTTTTTGTTACTGATTATTGAAAAGGCATTAGTTTTGCACCCGCCCTATGCGCGGCAATAATTACTAATATATAAACTATATTAGTAAAAGAAAATATATGTTCCATTTAATAATAATTACTAATTATTGAGGCTAAAACTCTTATTTTGCTTCACCAGATACTATTGGTAAAATGCAGTCAGTTAGAAAAAAATAATTTTATAAATTAGCTTTTCGAGGTGCCAAATTTGTAACAGTGATACATATATTCTAGTTATATCATGAAAAAAACAAACTACTCTATACATATAATTGAATAAAAATTTATCAAAATTGCACACTTTTAAGTTTATTGAGAGCATATATTTTAGTAATATGAGAGATCTATGCACTTTTGATGATCAAAGAGAGAGAAAAATATTTTGTGGCACAGAGCGTTAAATCAAAACAATTGAGAATGGAGGTGATGATTACAGCTTACGAAACACAAAATCTATAACAATTTAGCATAACTCGCTTGGCAATCTTTCAATACCAGATACTATAACAGGCTCCCTTATTAACAGGCTTTTGCACTTAGAGCTTGTCTTGTTAATTTTTTGTCTGATGATCGAGTTCCCGTGGCGTAGAAGTTGTGTTTGTGGCAATGAAGAGCGAGAGAAACTATACTCCAGTCGCAAATTGTGACTTCATCTGCGTTCTTCGATTAGGAATCACAATTTGACAGTCCCTAAACAAATGCATTTGCTGACTAACCTTGAAAGAGACACCAAAAAATTACAAAAACAATCACAAAAAAAAGGGGAAAAAAAAAAAAAAAAAAACTCTCCCCTAGGCAGAATGATGATGAGAAAACCATAATATTGATCATACAAGATAGTAATTACCTATCCAATATAGCCATGACAGTAGGAATGACCATACATGCTTTGTGCAGCAAGAAACATCCACCACTCTCCACTTCCCGCATAGAAAAGTTATTGGCATCAAAAGCAAGAGCAGAGCAGGTTGTCGCAGATTAGGTGCAGAGATCATACCATTTGCAATTTTGATATTAGAAGATACTAATATAGCTCTTGATTCACTGCTGCGCAGGTCTTCTACTCAAACTGGTTATGCTGTAAATTGGAGAAAGTAATAGAGAGAAATATTGAAATCGTGTTCATGCATAGTGGGTAGGTTAATTGAAAACCGCAAATTGCCGTCGTGATTGAAAAACTGTAATTGTTCTTTTCGCCTAAATAATTAACGCTCAATTTATTATTAATTACAAAATTGATTGCAAATCAATTTGAAATTGATTTCTGATTTCAACTGTGCTTTTATTATATAGATAGATAGATATTTGTTGGTAAATTAAAATTAATTTTTTTAACTAATTTTAAAATATAAATATTTCCGAATTTTTTTAACTCTTTTCGGATAGAATTTCTCCAAAAGCGTTTTTCTAACTTATTATTGAAATAGCATTTTTTTTTTGGTAAATTTAATTTATTTTTTTTAACTGATTTTAAAATTATATATATATAAAAAAAATAAAAAAATACCGAATATGTTTTACTGTCTTCAAATAGCATTTCTTCTTGCAAACAAACAGTTATCTTTTGTCTTATTCATTTTCTTATGATTAAACTAATTATTATATTCATTTACAACCCTCAAATTGATAAGCATCCCATAATTTATTTATATCACAATTTCTGAACAAACATAACTTTTCAAATGACATATTACTCAAATGACATATCCCATAATATATATATATATATAGAGAGAGAGAGATTGGATCATATAAGAACTCCCTTCAATCTTGAGAACTAGGAACCAATCTATACTATCCATTTCAAAAAAACCAATGGTGCAGATTAAATCTTTGATTACCTGTTTTATTGATCAAATGTTTTTTTCTTCCTAATTTAAAGGGTAAACTAAACACGGTTAAAGATAGTGTATGCTTAATTTTCAGCAATACCTCAAACCTTCAATAAACTAATTATTTTCATAATTACTCTGAATCTTCGTAAAGATATACATAGATTTTGCAAGGAAACAATCTATGTTTCTCATCTACAACATTATTTAATAGCAGACGAAGAAGAATGCACACCATTATTTTTTTTCTACGTATACGTAATACGATTGATTTTTGAAAGTTACGGAGTGGCACCGTGAACGAAAGAAAATGAATCAGAAAACATCGTTGGTATGCTTATATATGTTTCTCGTTTTGCTTATTAATGATATAGTTTATGTTTTCTTCATGCAACTAGTAGAAAACGTTGAGGTTGTTTATAGTATTTATTATAGATTTGATGCTTGTTTCCTATTAGTGATTTTTATTTTTCTGTATTATGCTTATATATGATTTTTTATCGAACATCTTCTTTATAAGTTTATTGCTTATTTATAATAGTTTTGATGCCTTTTCAATATAAAAAAAAACTTTTTCGTTTTTGCTTCTAAAAATAATTGAAACGTGATTTTTCTGAATTATGCTTATATATGTTTATGTTTATTATGCTTATTAATGAGATAGCTAGATTGTCGTTTTTGTTTTGCAGGTAAAGTGAGGAAAGTTGACAAACTGATCAATGGAAAAAATCAAAAGAGAGAACACAAAGCATGATTATGGTGCGAAGATGACTCGAAAGATGTCCATAGTGTGCTAGCTTTGTTATATATGTTTTGTATACGATTCAATTCTGCTTTGTATACAATAACATTTTATAAATTTTCGATTTCAGCTTATTTATAATAGTCTCGATGCTTAATTTGTTGGAAGCATGGAATACCTTGATGCTTTATAATTTTTCGTACTTTGCTTATCTATAAGAAACTTGATGCTTATTAGAAGTCGATTTAATGCTTTTAATATTAATATAGTACACTTGGAATTATTTGAAAAAAAAACATAATTGCATGTTAAAAAAAAGCATAATTGTATGAATAATAAAACATGAAAAATTAAATCCTAAACAATAAACCCCAAGGTTTTAGCTTTTTGGTTTAAATCTTAATTATTAAATACTTAATTAAAGTACTATGTGAAAATTAAACAAGTATACATGAAAAACAAATTAAGCATTTTAACATACGTGAAACGCATAATTTTATATCTAAATAAGCATGATTGTAAAAAAACATAAAAAACTAAAAAAGCATGAAAGTATACATAAAAAAGCAAATTAAACAATTTTCACGAGTGTGTAAAAGAAGCTTTTTTGAAGCTATCATTATTTGCATAATCAGTTATCAAAACTTGAAATAAAAGAAAATTGCCTGAGGAAAGAGAAATAGAGAGAATCCACATTGGAGATGGCGGTTTTACACCAAAGCAGTTAATGAAAAATGCTTTACATTAATACATTCAAATTGCAAAAATACGGATGTGATCAACGATTTAAGGAAGATGAAATATTAATTGAATTGAAATCTTACTACAATACCCCTGCGTGTAAATAGATAACCGAAAATTAAGTATTAGCCTATTAAATGATAACCGTAGGATCTAATAGATCTAATGGATGAGATTAGTTCCTAGTTCTTAAGTTTGAAGGTGGTACCCATAAGATCCATCCCCTATATAAGATCTTATGGGTGCCACCTTCAAACTTAAGAACTAGGAACTAATCTCATCCATTTATTTATTATAGATCAACGGTTGTGAATTAAAACTCAAAATTAGTAATAACCGTGTTTTATTGTTTGTTGGGGTTAGTTTGTACTATTTCGTTAAATTCAAACTTGCACATCCCTATAATTATGGGATCAGTTTATGTCTTCAAATAGATAACCATCTTCTAGTTAAATCTTTGTACGTCAATATCGGTAAATGTAAACCCAATTTCTACACTTTTATTTATATGTTTATTTATTTATTTATTCTTTTTTATTTTATTAATCTCAACATTTTTTTATTAGTGAGGAAGTCTGGTAGAACCATATATACGAGCACAATTTTATATGAAATGCTTAATTAGTTTTATATGAATGCTCATTTATATTTTTGCAATGTTTATTTTATATAAAATTATACTTTTTTTATAATCATGCTTATTTAGATATGAAATTATGCTTTTTAAAATCATGCTTATTATATTTTTAGAATCATGCTTATTTAGATATGAAATTATGCTTTTTAAAATCATGCTTATTATATTTTTAGAATCATGCTTTTTATATCAGTTTACATGCCTTTTTATTAGTATAAAATTATGTTTTATTTCAATGATGTTTATTTATATATGAAATTATATATTTAGGAATCATGCTTAATATGTTTTACAATCATGCTTTTTTAATTTGTCGACATGTTTTTTTCAATGATACTAGTTTAGATATGAAATTATATTTTTTTTACCAATCGTGCTTATTTAGATATAAAATTATGCTTTTAACCAATTATGATTATGGGAGTATGTATTACAAAAAATGCTTATTTAGATATAAAAAAAAAATTCCATATTTTATCATTATAATAGTTATAAGAATTAATATATACCTTACGTCATATAAAAAGGACATCACCTCATGTAAATAAAAGATAAAACTTCACTTGAAAATTATGGAAAGTTTGAAGTTAACAAAATAAAATACCCCTTAATAAAATATTCAAAATACATTATACATATGAAACGGTTATGATCCCTTAATTATAGGAAAAGGGAAAATCAACGTGCTATAACAGCCCCTTCTTTAGTTATGTTAACCGAAATTCATTTAACCAATTAATAAATGATAGCCATTAGATCTATTAAGATTAATGGACAAGATTGGTTCCTAGTTCACAAGTTTTAAAAGGGTTCTTATAATATCCAATCTATATATATATATATATATATATATATATATAATTTATTTACATTACAATTATGAACAAATACAACTTTTCGAAATGACAAGTTTTGAATCAACACAACTTTTCGAAATAACAAATCTCTCTCTTATCCTCTATATAGGGCCCGTTTTGTTTGTAAGATTGGGCCTAAGATTAGACTCAATCTCATGTTTGGATGTTAGGGCCCGTTTGGTAGCAATACCGAGAAAATGGCAGATAAGAAAATATGTGATAAGTTGAGATAAAAAAAAATAATAAGTTGGGATAAAAAATATATTTTGTGTTTGGTACAAACATAGATAAGTTGGGATAAGAAATATAAAAAATTGATAATTAAAATTAAAAATAAAAATTGATAATTAAAATTGAAAATAAAAATTGATAATTAAAATTGAAAATAAAAATAAATTGATAATTAAATTGAAAATAAAAATAAATTGAAAATAAAAGATTGAAAATAAAAAATTGATAATTAAAATTGAAAATAAAAAATTGATAATTAAAATTGAATATAAAAAATAAAAAATAAAAATTGATAATTAAAATTGAAAATAAAAAATAGATAATTAAAATTAAACAATACTTATCACGACTTATGACGGGGTAGAGACGGGATAGTATATGCAAGTGTAACAGTGAATTTAGTCCGGGCCCAAGCAATTTTACAGGCCCTTGAGATTATATTTCTCGGATACCAAACATTGTATAAACCGAGATAAACATACTTATGTAGCCTTTTCTCGGCTACCAAACAGACCCTTAAGATACAAAATTACTCAATCATGAGATTCAATCCTGCGATACAATCTCACCACGATACAATCGCTGCCTTTCCCCACCGATAAGAACAATCTCACACTAAATCTACATCATAATACTTCTTTACCCTCATCGTCTTCTTCATGGTCTTCTCTCGTCTGGGCGCCGTCGCCTTCCTTTCTCTTCTCTGAACTCCCCAAAAATCCCTAAATCAAGAGCTATACTTCCTGAAATTAGTCCTTCAATCCTTCTCCTCTCTCTCCCTCCGAAGCCGCCGCCGCCGCTGCTGAGCCTGTATCCTTCCATCGATCAGCAGCGCCGTCCTTGCGGTCACTCTCCGCGCTCATCGAGATCTTCCGAAATCAGGCCGGTGCCATCGCCTTGACTGCAACAACACCGCTGGCCGGCCATGTTTCACGCGCCGTCATCAACAATTCCACGCCAGCGCTCAACCGCCACAGCATCTCCGCTTCTCCAACGTTTCTGGCATAACAACGAGGGAACAACTCCCTCGTCCCAGTAACATCTTCTCTAGCCTCTCTTTGTATATACTTTTACGTTTTCAGAGCATGAACCCAAGGTGAGTTATATATTATGCCTTGTGTTCATCTGTTGTTAAAGTTGTAGTAGACTATAGGAGGTTAGGAGTTTAAGTATGAGTTCTGCAGTAGCTTATGGTAACTGTGTTCTGTTCTGTTCTTTATTTACAAGATGTCGAGTT
Source organism: Mentha longifolia (assembly GCA_001642375.2). Classification (NCBI taxonomy): domain Eukaryota; kingdom Viridiplantae; phylum Streptophyta; class Magnoliopsida; order Lamiales; family Lamiaceae; genus Mentha; species Mentha longifolia. The sequence continues at coordinate 4,176,134 of CM038112.1, forward strand.
ACAAGCTCTAACTTGTAATATATTTAAGTTTTCATTCTTCTGTTCTTAAGCTCATGTGGTGTGTGATTAGGACTTAGGGTCATGCTATAGTGCTTGAACCTTGATCTTGGGTTCTATTTCAGCTGTGGTGTTCCAATATTAAGAGGTAATGGCTGCTGTAGAGCTTAAGGCCTTTTAGTTCTATACTCATTATTCTCATGCTTGGGATTTAAGAATTCTTTGTTAGTTTATTTTATGTAAATGAGTTTGTTTGTTACTTAACTAAGCATTACTTTGTTAGTTCTATACTCATTACTTATGTACTGTAATCTGATCGAGTAAGGCGATATGCAACTGATTGATGAAGCTTACGACGTGTTGAAATCTGTAGGGAAGCTCTCTAATGAAGAACTGCACCAAGTTTTTCACACAGTGGAATAAAGGCTAGCTTCTCAGTTTCTTAATTGAGATCACAACTGATATCTTTGGCGTAAAGTCCTCGACAAAACTGGAATGAAGGGTACCAGAAAATGGACAGTTCAACAAGTTGCAAAGCTCTCCATTGCAGCTCCAACCATAGCTTCATCTCTAGATTCGAGATTTCTCAGCGGGTTAAAGGAAGAAAAAGTTCAAGCTTCGAAAGCTTTCAAATCAATCGGGGTTGATGAAAGCCTCTCGGATCATCATGTATTAGATAAGAGAAAACTGATAAATGATGCGAGGCAGGTGTTTTATGCATCCAAAATCTGCAGTTATACACAAAGAATGAATCTGTATATTTATTTGTTGAGTTATAGTAGGATATTTGTTGAAATTTGGAGCTTTTTATGATTTAGGCATGATCATGTTAAAATTACAAAATGCTTCTACCAATAAGCTCTTTTTCCCGGGCCAAATGTTTTCAACAGTTGTTGGAATTGTCGATGTGTTGATGATTTTATTTCTTATTTCCTCTTCTTTAGCCATGGAAAATAAATAAGTGGATGTTTGATTAGAAAAAGAAATTAGGCAAATTCAAGTATATTAATCAAATATAAAATTCATAAACAAATTTCTTTTTTCATTCGTATATAGAATTCAAGAAATAAAATTTAAGTAATAAATTCAAGTATATTCATATATATTGATTTTAGGGGTATATTAGTAAATGAGTAATAATCTAGCATAATATAATCTTATGAACCAAACATGACAAAACATAATTTTATTGATAAGACTCAATCTTGGCTTATCTCTCACTTATCTCACTATATTCCAATCTCAAACAAAACAGGCCCTATATATACATGTGTCTATGAACAAATTAATCACTTTGGTCGTATATAAACTTTTATTGCATTATGACTCTACTGCAAATTAGTGGAACCCACGCATGATGTTTTCAACAAAGGAAGAAAGATGACAACAATGTAAAAACAATTGGTGAATTGCCAGCCAACAAAATTAATCATGAATTAATAGGTTTATTCCAATCTTATTTAGTATGTATGTATTGATAGAAAACCAAAGGAGATATAAATCAATGCATCAAGTTAATTATAAATTACCAATTTAATAAAAGCAGGAAAAAAAATTATATCAACAACACCAATAATTACTCCATACAATGTTCTTTTGATATTACATTTCCAATAAGTAATATATATTATTTTCAAATATTATAATTTCCGAGCATCGCTCGGGTAATTGTTCTAGTTCACCTTATAAAACCGTTACAGAACGAGTCATGAATATTGAAATTTTGTTCACTACTAATTATATGCATAACCACATTTGGATTTTGGACAGTGCATTAGAAACGATTCTAGGACTTAGAAGGCATGTTTCTTGGTTGCAAAGTATGAGGCATTTTTCTGCAGAAATATCCCCTGATATTTGTCTATATTTTACGGACTGTCTTTGTTCGTAGATATGTAAGAAGGATATAACCTTCTTGTAGACATTTGTATACCATGAAAGATACTCCCACCGTCCCAAACTCCCACAGAAAAAAAAGTATATATTTCTTTTTGGCACGTAATTTAAGGCAAAAACAAATCCAAGTAAAAATACTTAAGATTAAAGTTGCCGCCTAAATCAGAGGAATAACAGTGAAAAGGCAAAAGTTCACTTTACCCAAAAATTAAGTTTCCCACCTAAATTCAAATGAAAAAAAAAAAATCTATTTACAATCCAACGAAAGCAAAGCTAGATGAAAAATGACTAGGAAAACGAATAGGAAACTCAACAAAGCTAAAGGATGATAAGACTTATTCTTGAAGGAATATATTTTCTAAGTTGATTCTGCGCATGAGCCCTTGCTGATATTTCATCCTCAATCGTGTCTCTGGAAGTGCGAAGCCATAGCTGAGGCAAAGAAAACATGAAACACTGTGGATCGATAATTATGGTTTCTAATGCACAATCTTTCTCCACAAAGTGCTTGATCAATTCAAATTGACATCTCATATCACCATATCCGACAATCTCGACTTCCTTTAGGTGAAAATAGGCCCTCGGTATCAATTTACAAAGCTCACTTCCAGGACAAATGCCGTTTCCTGAATCTTGTTTAATAACTTCTCTTGGTGCCTACAATTTATAAATAATGGTTTATGTTATAAATAGAAACCTACTAAATTAACAAACTTAGTTATGGTATAAATTAGTATAAAATATACTCTTGTTTCTTGTGGCAAAAAAAGCAGTGAGAGGGGCTGCTCATGGCAGCTAAGGTGGGAAGAGACACATACAGTACAGTACGCAGATGACACTCTCTTTGCAGTTGATGGAAGCGAGAAAGTTTTGAAGCGATATTTGATTTGTTTGTTAACTATGAGAAAAGCTGCATGTATGGAATTAATTTAAATACAGCAGATGTGGAGGCTATGGCAGAAGAGTGGGGTTGTCGAGTGGGGGATATTCTGATTAAGTATCTTGGCTTGATGGTGGGGGTGAGGGCAAACGGGGTGGACGGGTGGTCGGAGGTGGTTGAGAAAGTGAAAGGGAGAGTGGCGTAAATGGGAGGTAGAATAACAATGGTGAAAACCATTCTCACGGCTATGCCCAATTATAAGGTTCTTAAATCAATCCAATGTAGATTTATGTGGGGCTAATTATAATTTGTCGCTGCATAATCTTCCAAAGAAGGTTGAAAAGGTTCTTAAATCAATCCAATGTAGTTTTATGTGGGGCAGGGGCGAGGATTCGAAGAAGTTGGTGTGGGTCGAGTGGGAGGAGATTTGTAGTTCGAATAAGAACAGTGGCCTGGGGGTTAGGAACTTATGGGCTTTTAACCAAGCTCTACTTAGTAAATGGATAAGGAGATTCCTGTGTGTGTGTGTGTGTGAGAGAGAGAGAGAGAGATTGTGGAATAAAGTAGTGAGCTCTAGATTTGGCGAGTTAAAATGGGACAGGTGAGGGATAGTGAGACAAGCAGGAAGAGAAATCGGGTCGGGATGGTGGAAGCATTTGATGGCAGGGGTCGAGGGGGCAAAAGGGAGATGGTTTTGGGGGAAAATGTCGCTAGAATTGGGTGATGGTGGGGAGGCTGAGTTCTGGGATGGATTGTGGTGTAGGCAAAAGCCTTTGAAAGATCTTTTTCCCAAGACTATTCTATCTCTGTTCTAAGAGAGATGGCAAGGTGAAAGATATGGGATATTGGGAAGAAGGAAGGTGGAGGTGGAAGGTTGAATGGAGAAGAGAGCTGAGGGACAGGGAGATAGATGGGGAGGCCGAGCTGCTCGAATTCCTGCAGGGGTACTCGCTCAAGGAAGGGGTAAAGGATAAATGGAAGTGGGATGGCGATAAAGGCGAATTTTCAGTGAAAGAGGCTTATGAGGCGATTATGAAGAGCAACAATGAAAGCAGGGGGGAAAAAATCCAGCCTCGCTGGTCTGTGGAAGTTGAATGCGCCGTTTAAATGTCGAGTCATGGCGTGGCGACTACTCCGAGATCGGCTTCCGACGCTGGACAACCTATAAGTGGAAGTGATGAGGTTCAATGTTGCTGCTGCAATTTAGCAGTGGAATCTAGACAACATTTATTGATGGAGTGCTTGGATGTGAGCAAATTGTGGTACCGCATTGTCGCATGGGTCGGTTCTTCTTGGGCGCCACCTAAGGAGATTGATGATCATATGGTAAGCTTCTCAAGCTTGGCAGGCAAGGGTAGAGTGGAAAAAAACTTGGGAGGACTTTAGATTTGCGTGGCTTGGGTGGTGTGGTGTGGCCTTGGCAAAACTCGGTAATTCACGAAAGAAAGGAATGGAATTTCAAGAAAATTGAAGAAGAGATCAAATGTAGATTTTGAAGTTGGTGTGTGGTAAGAGGGTTGGCTGAGCAACACTTATGTTTTGCGGATTGGTCCAATACGAGTTTATGTGAATGTTGGAATATCTAGGGGATATTTTGTAACAGGTTGGTACTCAATAATAATTCTTCATCTTTTCCAATCAAAATAAATAAATAAATAATTTACCTCTAGAACAAATCTTTGCAAGCGAGGTGCTGCACTTATTAGATAAATTACGGGTAGAATAGAATCCTCATGAGAGTAACTTCCCCAAAGACTCACCACCAATAGCTTAAGATTGCACATCTCAACCGCTGACGCAAAGCTTCTAGTTTCCTGTGGAGTAATCAAAACCTTATAGAATTATCAATGGAAATCACGGTGCTGTTGGTACACAATTAAGACGCTGAAACAATATAGGATCTCGTAATAAGAAGTCAGAAACAAGAAATAGTACCTTTTGTTCAAGGTGTTTCATAAGGCATATTTTGAACATCTCTAGCTGTGGAAGCACAGACGAAAACATCTCAGCGACATCATTAATGTGTCTAGTTACCACCCCTCCAATCCAAAGTTGAGTAAGGAGAGGAACATTGATGAGCTGAAAATTTATCCAAAAACCAATGTACTTGATAGTGGAAACATTAGAATCACGAACCACAACAGATTCAAGGTTGTGGCACAAGCTTATTTCAAGGCACTTGAACAATGGAGAAGGCCGGATAATCTCCAAAGACGAAAGCACGTGGGATAGAGCTACAGATAATTGTTCAAGGAGAGGACAGTTTTTAATAAAGAACTCCACGGCTTCACCACTCACATTTACTGAATGCAGAGATAGAGTCTTAAGCAACTTGAAATTATCGGGGAGATTCCCCTTCTTATATGGAAAACTGTAAAACTGATCAACAGTAGCACGAAAATCGAACAAATTCATCTCCAACCTTTGGACTTTCCTACTAAGAGCGTAGTCGAGCCATTTATCAATGCGTTCTGTATGATGTGCACTTAGGTGGAAGATCAGTCTGAATTCCTCAAGATTGGAACTGAGATGGGAAGTTCGATGCCAGTATATAATACCATCCACCCATTCAACATAATTAGATCTTTCCGTTTCCACTCCAGATTCTGATCTTTCCTCCGTACGCACAACAGCTTTGCCATCGAGATCTAGCTTAGGTATCAAGGTCCACAAGTACTTCCAGCGATGAGAAAGTATGCAAGTTGCAGTAGCTTCCTTGAATGTCAAGAATGACAATATCAACCATAATACATCAGTTGGAAGGAAGCTAATCCGATCAACTAATACCTAAAAATTTACAAAATATCAACATTTCAGAGTCAAGAATATTTCCTATCAATTTCTATTTCTCTGCCATGCCAGCAGTTAGGAGTATATAATAGACATGATAGATTCTACTATCATATACAACATTCTCTAACGTATGAATTTACAAATAAGTTGCAATTCTACAACAATGAAGTAAAGCGAAGATTGTGCAAATAAGTCGTGTATTTTATTTCGATTTGTACATCCTGCAAAAGTTCAAAACACACGCATACACACACCAAATTGGGCACCAATATGTTTATAGATGAATCAACAACAATTAACCAAGATTAAAAGTATAATCAAGATTGTATAAATACGTCGCTCGCTCTCTCTATTTATTTTCTTTTGATTTCTGATTCTTCTTCTCTATAGCCAGCAGCAAAATAAATTGTCATGTAAATATGGAGAGCGAAAGACGAAAGAACCTGGGATTTGTCTTCAGAGGAGGCCGATCGGTCGCGTTTCACCCTCACCATTATTTTCTCCTAAATATTACGCCGTATATAAGTCGATTGATTAGGTTGGCTGCGAATCTAGGTTTCCCCTAAAATATTGTTGAACGGAGTAGTGTACGTAGTGGGTAAAGGATCTTGTTAAGGATCTTGTCTGGGCACAGCATTATATGCAATGATACGCCGCCGTTTAAGTATTTATTTTAATACTATGTTTTTTACTTTGTTTCGTTTGTTGTTTTATGTTTAGTTAATTGAATTTTATTTTTTTTGTTATTTTTGTTAAAGTTTGTTTTCTATAACAGGGGTTTAATACTATCATTAATATTTAATTTATGTTCTCCCTTTTATTATCTTTCTGACCTTTTTTAGCATTTTACTACGATTGATTTTCTTGATAGAAATATTGTTCCATTTTAGTTTTTACTTTGTATCAAGACCTTTTTTAATTTAGGATTTTATTTCAAAAAATTAACTAAAAACTAAAGACCATGACAATTGCATCATGATTAGCTAGAGACGATTATTAAAAAAAAAAACAAAAAATAAAAATAAAAATAAAAATCAAATAACTCAAAACAGCTGCCTATGATGCACAACATGCTCTGTCAGTCTGTTGTGTCTTTTGCAAGTGCACGGGATTCTATCCCTACATGGTTCGTATCAAATCTTATTTAGTTACTAGTAATGCACCGTACGACGCAATGAATATGCATTTTTTGACAGGGGCAGAGCAAAGATGAACGGGGCCTGTGCAAATTCTTATAATTAGGCCTTTTTTCAGAGTTTTTTTTGTTTTTTGTTGATCGGAAAATCAATTTTATTGATAGATATTGGTACAAGAAGTGCCTAAGCATTACAGCTTCTACGCTTTCCAAATAACTCAAAAGGGTCCGTCCTTGATAGCAAATACAATGCTCGACTTCCCCCTTAGCTACACACCAAGACAAAAATCGACATTTTATTTCAATTTCAATCATCATAAAATTCCATTCCTTTCCGTCGAATAGCACCAAGTTTCTCCATTTCCATAATACCTATGTCACGCAAACCCAAACCACAAAGCCTCCTCATGCCTTTACCTCTATCAAGAAGGTTGGAAAAAGACGAGTAGTGCAAGCCAATATCTGCTTTCCGGTGAGCTTCCGTCCAAGCCGTTATCTGCTCCACAGTCTCGCCACCTCTGGACAATGCAACAAGGCATGTACTGCCGACTCTTCCTCCCCCTTACAACAACACTCCAGTCCTTGTTTGCCTATAATATACCTCTTTGCCAGATTTTTTTTTTGTTGGTAGGCGATCCCACAACAATTGCCATGTTGAGACTTGTGCTTTATATGGTGCTGTTGAATGCCATAAACTATTAAATCTATCAGCCGCTGCTCCGACAATGAGGTTTCCATCGCTACTGCTTGCTAACGCTGTATAGGCTTCTTTCACGGAATACTCATCACCTTTTGCTCCTCGCCATTTCCAGTTATCTTTCTTGTTTTCCTGTAGGCTGAACTTGCGCAGAAATGTGAGAAGATCTTCCACCGACTCCTTCTCATTATCTCTTAATTCTCTCCTCCAATCTAGCCTCCATCTCCAGCCCCCATTCTCCCAAACTCACATCTCCCCCACCTTGCCTTCTTTCTTAACACTTAACTGGAACAGCCTCGGATATATCTCTTTCAACGACCGTTACCTGGGCCACATCCCAGTGCAAACACACTCATCAGCACATGTTAGATCTGGCTTTCTTTCAACCTCTTGTTTAACCGATTCACTATGTCATTCATGGGTTATTCTACTTTCACGGTTCAAACCTGAGCAAGAAAATAAGACGAATCAAGTCCAACCTCACGATTAGTTCATGCAGCAAAGCAATTAAAAGGAACATAATAAATAAAAACTCGCCATTTTTTGATCGTAGAAACCAACTTGACCAACTTCTAATGATGCCGTCTTCTTAAGGTTTTGTCACGGAGTATAGACAACACTAATATTGTTTATGTTGTTTCCTGCCATGTTTAGCAAAATCAAGTATACCAAACAATAATAGGAAAAAAGAGAGAAGGGGGTGGGGGGGGAGGAACGGCAGCATATGGAAGAAGCACTTGCCCTATGTAGAATTTACCTTGACTAGTTGAACATAATCTTCTAATACACCTTCGGGTATGTCATCAATGGTTTGACCTTTTGGTAGTCGAAGATAAACATGGGCTGAAGACATCTTGTTCACATGGAACCTAGACAAAAACAGCTATCTCAAATCAGAAGTGCATTCTCACAACTACTAAAATTGTTTATGTGGTTACGGTTCACTTCAGGAAATCAATTTTGCACTGTATGACCAATCAATTAACCATGTCGAAAAAGAGTATAATCTTCTACTTTCTGGAATGAAAGATGAAGCAGAAGATACATCAACATAAAAACAATATCCATGAAACCTGGAATAACGATATAATGAAGTATTCTCCTAAATTAACTCTTCTTTAGAGTTTCTCAATGGAGAATGTACAGGGTTTTATTCAGTAAAATATAATCCAAAATTTGTGATGCCATTCAGAGTTGTGCTTAAAACTATTTCTCATCTTCTGCAGAAATATTGCGTATATAAGAATATCTCTACTGTTCTTGATGACCCTCTCCAACATCGATGATACATTCAATAAATTATACTATCGCTATGGATATGGCAATCGGTAAAAAACACAATAGCTCACAACCTTTACTCAAAAAGGCAACTAGAAAACCTAAGTATGACTTGCACCGATTTTCGACAACCTATCAAGCATAGAATTTCGACTAGATATTCAACATCAAGCACAAAAGCAAATGCAACTAGAAAACTTCATCAAATTTCACCCGAACTGTCTCTATCCACAAATACTCTACAAACGACATTGTTTTTAAGCTTCCATATGCGCATAGCTTAAGGACAAAAAAATCAAGCTCTCACTTTTAGTATGAAAAAGATTAATTTAAATAGAATGATCAAGACACTGTAAAAAGCTTTGATATATTCTAAACCATTCTTCTAATGAAAAGGGTCAAAGACTCAAAGATAATGTCCCAGCTCAAAATTGAACAAAAAGAAATGGACCCAAAACGTAAGCAAAAAAAGATAGCTCCTTATGACTCACCCTTGCCAAGTCTTGCCCCTGTCTTTGGATCAACAGCAACAGAGCCAACAACAATTAAGTCCACTTTTATCTTTTCCTCCAATCCTATTGGCTTCCCATATTTGGCAACTCCAACAGATTTGTCTGCCTCCTTAATAGTGTCGGGGCTTAACATTGAGAGGTTGAGGACAGTAAAGAATCCGGTCCTTAGTGGCTGTCGAGTTAAGAGCTTATTTCCATCTGTACACGCCTAAGAGATTTTCCCTAAATGCAGAATACTTTCATAAATTGATACTTTCAAGGTCTTCAAGTACTAAACTATAGGCATACTTAAGTCCTTATGCATGTTTCGAATGCACAAAATCAACTGAAATCCTTAATTCGTAGATGATGCAGCAACGAACAACGGATTATTTATGAGGCAAGATGAGATTAACACACTACAGAACTAGGTCCATATCGTATGCTCCAATTCTTGAATGCAACAAAACTATATAAACGCAGAGAAAAGCAGGAATTCGAAGAGCATTAGGCATACACTACAGCTGCTACGCTACACTACCATTGAGTGTGAGGAATCTGATTTTTGGGGCGTATCTGGATTAACTTTTGACGCACTTAGCCTCCTTAAACATCTGCAGCTCACTCAACAGCATGGCCGACAACAAATCACTCAAAGACATACAATTTCTTAAGCGAAGGACGAAAATTTCATAATATAATTCAACTCAAAATACAATACCTTTTTAGCAGCAATATTGGCCGACGAAATTAGGGATGCGGTGGCGAAAGGGGCAGGGGAACTAAGCTCTATTCCGGGCCTCCATCAAGCCCCAAACCCGTTTCCTGATGACCCATTTCCACGCTTCCGGGTTGCCCGAATCTCCGTCTTTGATAGCGGATTTCTGGGCCATGGACTCCCGGGCGGCGGCGTCCAAGCTCAACCGCTCAGCCTCGTGAGCAGGTGGCGGCGTTCGCAGGAACTCACGGCGGTGTGCCGGTGACCATCGGCGATAGGCAGCTGAATAGGCAAAATTTTTATTAAGTTTAAACTCTCGTGAAGAAAGGAGCGGGAATCCAATTGTTTCATTTTTATTGGTTCGCGCCCTTCATTCTGGGTGGGAATATATTTCAGTTTGGGGGAGGAGGAAGGGTTTTTTTCATCCATATAGTTGAAGACAGTTAAAGACTTTAAAGTTAAAGGCAAAATTTTAAATGTCCATAGAAGTTAATAAATGTCAAATAATAGCCAAGAAGATAAAAAATACAAATTATGTCAATTTTTGATTTTTTAGACCAAAATACCCTTAATGACTTGACTGATTTTTTGACTTTTTTTTCCTTTTTTCTAAAGTAAACGATTTTTTATGTTTTTTTTATTTCAAATTTTACATTTTTTTTTTAATTTCTGACATTTTTATAAATGGGACTAATGGGACTATTGTGTGACAATAGTCCCATTAGTCTCAACTGCAACTCCCCAATCCAGTATATATAATCAGATATAGGACTAATGAGACTATTGGCACCAAATAGTCCTATTAGTCCCAACTTCAGCAATTTATTTAAGTTCATAAAATCAACATTCTAAGCATGATTTTTTTTTTTTTTTAAATATGATTCTGAACAAGAGGAACAACACTAAAACAACTGTAGCAACCAATCCAGAGGCAAAAACCCGAACTTAGAAATAGGACTAATGAGACTATTGCCACCGAATAGTCTCATTAGTCGCAATTTCAGCAATTCATTTTAGTCCATAAAATTAACATTCCAAACATGATTTTTATTTTCAATAAAAAAAAAACATGATTTTGAACAAGAATCAACCCTAAAACAACTTTAGCAACCAATCTAGAGGCAAAAAGCCTAAATTAGAGATAAGACTAATGGGACTACTATCACTGAATAGTCCCATTAGTCCCAACTGCAACTCCTCAATTCAGTACATATAATCAGAAATAGGACTAATGGAACTATTGCCACCGAATAGTCTCATTAGTCCCAACTTCAGCAATTCATTTCAGTCCATAAAATCAATATTTCAAGCATGATTTTTATTTTCAATAAAAAAAAATAATTCTGAACAAGAATCAACACTAAAACAACTAGCAACCAATCTAGAGGGAAAAATCCTAAATCAGAAATAGGATTAATAGGACTATTGTCACTGAATAGTCTCATTAGTCCCAACTGCAAATTAGAGATCTAGCAAAATGACGTTGCAGTTAATAAAATCAACATATGAAGCATGATTTTCATTTCAAAAGAAACCTAAACACAATATAGCAACCAAACTATAGGCAAAACCCTAAATCAGAAAATAGTCCTAATGGTACTATAGGCACATATTTGTCCCATAGTCCCATTAGTATAAATCAATTCAACAAAAATCATGATAAACACTTCCAAGAGGGGAGGACCTTGCCCCACCAATAGCATCAATATCGCAAGCATCTTCCTGCAATTCAATAAATCAATATCCCAAAATTTTGTGGATAAACACTTCAGCGTTCGTCACCCACACATATGCCAAATTTCTAATTTTCTACTATTCGCTCCTACTGCCGCAGCCGCAACCCTCACCATCACAGCCACCACCGTATCTATGGTAATATCTTCATTTTCTCCATTAACTTCAACTCACATATGCCCTCACCTTTTCCTCTTCCGCCACAATTATCAGTACGAGCTCCTCCTCGCTTCGGTGCCGCGAACCAACTTCTTCGCTCGCTCATCTCTAGTCGACAGATCTGGATCGCCGTCGTCGGATTTGAGCCACCGTCGTCATCTCCACCGCTGTTGCTCTGCCGCCGCCGGTCATTTGTTGGGAGGGAGGGGGCGATATCAGGAAGAGAGAATTTTGAGGATAGAGAATTAGGGTATGAGGAAATGAAAGAAATCGAGAAGTGAAAATCTGTTAAATGAGGTCCCGCTTCTTTTTCTTCAATTTCAAATCAGGAGTATTTTGGGAAGGAAATTGATATTATTTGACATTTTTAATTTATTGGACATTATTTGACATTACTTAACTTTTATGGACATTTGTATGTATTAACACTTAAAGTTATTAGGAGTAGTTTTTTTATGGGAAAATTACAGTTTATATCATAAAATACTGATTACAGTATTTAACAAATATATCTGAACTATTAATAATTACAAGAAGACACATGAACTATCAATAAAAGTAACAAATGTACCCCCATATTATTTTAGGCAACACATTTATGAGGTGGATTTTTTCTTAATATTTTTTTATATTCATAAGGATGACATGGCAATTCAATTAACACATCAAACTTTGTCCAGTTAACAAAATGTTTTAAAACATTTAATTAAAAATTTTGGGATCTCTCCGTCCATCTTCTTCACCATGGACGCCGATATAGACGTCGCAGCTTCTAAGCTTTGCGTTAATGGAAGCCGGCGAGACTGATGAGCTTTTGGCGAAGGAAATGCGCGGTCACGGAAAGGAGAAAGATAGCCGATGAGCTCCAGCTGCCGCCGTCTCCACCGTCACTAGCTATCTTGAGCTTCTCCGGCGGTGGGGTGTAGGAGGTGCCGGGGACATCGTCGAACTGAGAGCCGCCGCTGAATGAGGAATGAGTGAGCATGGTGGACGGAGTTGGAGCATCATCGCAGCTCTAGCTCGAGTTCGCGGCGTCAGCGGCGTAAGCTATGGGTGAAATACAGGGCAATTGCAGTGCAGAGGCGAATGCCGATGAAGATACGAGAGGAGAGCTGTACGGAGATGACTTCACTGATAAGTGCAAAGTTCACTCCTCCCCTATAAATTTGTCTTATTCTGATACGATTCCGACCACCCCAAGTATAGAGGAGGCAATGAACAAGGAAGATGAGAGTTTGCAAGGCACGGTTCAGAGATCGTTGCGACCAAGGGACCGAATTAAGCAGCCTGAACGTTTTACTAATTTCGTAGCTAAGTAATTTTTATGTTTATTATAGTAGTTTGTAATATTTAGTATGATAGTTAAAAGATAATTATTGTATTAAGAGTCGAGCGTTTTATAAGCTCCGTTCGGGTTTTCTTCGTGGGTTCTTTCCCGGACTAAGGTCGAACCAACCCTAGGGTTTAGATTATATAAATAGGGCTTTTTATCAACCAAGGAGGACACAACTTATTTGCCCTATTTTCTGCGTGTTGCTCAAGTTCTTATCTTGCGAACCCTTGTTTCTTTTTGGCTGCCGTCGGGCTTTGTTCCGCGCTCAGCCGCCGCCCCATCCCGCCGATCTCGTGCGACGAGATGCCGGAACCCATCGAACTCGTGCTCACTACCTACCAACTCGACTATCTCTACGATCGACTTACCATGTTCCTTGCTTAATTAAAATTATGGGGATCTCTAATGGCAACAGATTTTTGCCTCTCGCCGAAAAACTAAGGCCCATCCAATTATTTCTTAATAAGTACGGATCAGGCGGCGGCCGACGGGGGGGTAGGGACAGTGGTTGAAGTTATGTTCGGAGAGAAATAGAAGAGAAGGATGCTCGAGAGGAGCTAGACATCGGAGGCAATGGCGGCGCCAATGGTGAAGAAGAAGGAGCAACAAATCCCTAAAGATTTGAATTTGATACATTAAGTTTTAATTTTTTTTCAGTTGCCATGTCATCCTTATCAAAACAAATATAATTAAGAAAAAATCCACCTAGTTGCCATGTCATCCTTATGAATATAAAAAATATTAAGAAAAAATCCACCTCATAAATGTGTTGCCTAAATTAGATTATGGGGTACACTTGTTACTTTTATTGATAGTTCATGTGTTTTCTTGTAATTATTGATAGTGTAGGATATATTTGTTAAATAATCAGTAGTTTAGGATATAAACTGTAATTTTCCCTTTTTTATAATATGGATAATTTTCCTGCATATATAATTTATATATTTTAACATTAATTAGTGCTGTAATTTGTAATTATTTACCAATTAATTAATTTCTAATTAAATAAATCAAGAAAGAAAGTGATATGTAAATATGTTACTTCAACTCCATTGTAAAATTTATATTTAAGACCATATGGTCTTTATCAAGTGAAATACTTTTTTCGTATTAACTAATCCATTAATTCGAAGCAACAATTTGATTAGTGGACTTATCGTTTTATTAATTGTCCGAGTATTTCTAATGATTCAACCATGTTTAGCACTACTTAATTTAAATTCCATCCTTGATGGCGTTAATCCTTAATTCCAAAGAGATCTGTAATACTAGTTCACTTATCGTTTCACTAATTAACCGTGTTTCTCTAGTTTTTCAACTATATTAATTACTAATTAAGTGAAATTCCAATCTTGATCGCATCTATCTATATCTATATACTATATAAAAACAAAGTACAAGGGCTATTTTTGTAAATTTATATTTAATTAAAAATAATAATTTTGTAAATTTCTAGACTTCCATTCAATTTTTTTTTTTAATTTTTAATTTTATAATATAACCAGTGTAAAAAAATACTTAAAAGAAAGCACCGCTTCGGGCCTTCGGCTTCTCCAGCCAAAAGCCACGACTCTTAGGCTGTGTTTGATAGGAAGTTAGGATTTTGTACGATTAATAAACATGAGACTATTTGTATGAATAGAAAGTGAGATAAGTTATCTATTTTAGTATTTGGTAGGTGAGATTAAAAAGTAAGATAAGTTAAATAGATGTTTAGTACAATGGATAAAACTTAAGATTAAATTGGTAATTTACAAAAATAACCTTATGTTTTTTTTTATTTATACATAATTATCTTCTAAAAAACCTAACACTTCCCTAATTTTTTTGTATTTTTTTTATATCTATTTTTTGTATTTTTTGTAAGTTAATTTAATTTTTTTATTTACATATCTATTTTTTTATAATTTTTTCTATAAATTGTATTGTAATGTAATTTAATTTTTATTAAATATTATTTTTATAAATATATTTTTTTTTTTTGTAATTTACGTAACATTATTTTCTATAATCTATTATTTATATATAGAGGGCAAAGTGGAATTTATATATTTAATTAAGTATTATTTTTATATATTATTAAATATAGTATTTATGTATATAAGGGCAAAATGGGAATTTTGTTTCCTAATCTTGATTACTGTTGAAACATCATAAGTTATCCGATCGACCATTTTGGTCGGCTCACAGAAAAATCAAAAAATAACGTTGTACTCCAGATCTGATATAATAACTAAAAAATTACAATCAGATCTGATATAATAATTCCAGATCTGAAGATTAAACTTACAACTCCATTAAGAAAAATTAATTTTTCGCAATAAAAAAAATAAAAAATAAAAAGCAGCGATTTCAAGATCAGTATCCAACAAAAATGAGTAGGATATTTCTTGAGGTGTATCTGTAGTAGCTAAAGTACTACTACTAATTAGGAAGTGGGATAAGAGAAGAAGATGTTAGTAGGAAAATAAGAAAGTGTAAGGAAGACGAGAAGAGAGTGAAGTGAAGTGAGTGAGGAGTGAGAAAGGCAACTTCATTCGAGTGAAACGGCACTGTTATTTTTGGTCTTAATGTTTCAACACTTTCCTATTTATAGTACTTACAATTTAGGGTTTGTTTTAATTAATACTAATAAAAAATAAGAAATAAAAATCCCTTTAAATATTTATTTAGAAATCGTGAACATTTTGACCGTTAATTACAATAATACCGTCTTTACTATATGATCAGTCCATGTAGCATATTGGCTTCATAAGTATTCTTTTTTGTTTTTCTTTTCTTGCAATCTTCAAATGTTGATAATTATTATATTAATTCTGTAACTTTTTTGACTTTTATTTATTTACTACCACCAATCCATGTGGCATAGTGATTTAAAAAAATTTGAAACGATGTGGCATGGTCATAATTAATGCACATGCAATGATTTTTAATTTGATACATTATTATAAAGTTAAAAATGGAATAAGAATGAATCAGTTAAAACAAAAGGTAAAACGCAAAAACATAAATAATAATGTAAATAAATTCATTATGTTAAAACAAACATATAACTCAACTAGAATCGCTCTTATTCACGATGGACACACTTAATATGCTCACTACTTATATGGCAATGTCAAGTCGTTAATTATTTCCATTTAGAGTTTAGTTTGTTGGGTTAGGGTTTAGTTTTTTTGGTTGGGTTTAATTTTATAATATATATTTAAATTATTCTTTTTATCTAACATATTACCACGTCATCCGTGGGCATTGGAGGGTTACTCATACCTCAACACAAAAAGTTATATCATGATGGATGATTGTGAAAAAGAATCAGGCTTGAAGAAAATTTGTTACCAAAATATATAACATCATGTATTTTAGTATAGCAACATAATGTATTGTTTTCTAAAAATATTTCATCGTAATTTTTATCTATAATATTTAAATTTGTTTGCTTTTAATTTTTGTATATTTAATAATCGCCGTGCATCGCACGGGTGGCTATACTAGTATATATAAAAACAAAATAATTTTGGCAGTTTTATTTTAGCGCCATAATTTAAAAATCAGTTAAAACGTTTACAAGAAGTTATTTTCGATCGGCAGTTCTTACGCAATTAATTAAGGAAACAACGAATTAAAAAAAAAAAATACCCTGTCGCCTATTCTACACGTTCTCACTCAACCCTAACACGACATCGAAATAGCGGAACCGCTATGCCTTACATCCAAATTTGTCAGCCCCTTCATAATTTTGAAACATAAAAAGTCAGAATTTTTTTGGAAAAATAGCATCAGTTTCTTTGGTGTTGTTTCCGACGATGATCGCAATTCTTCCTTCTGTGTACTGCATACTTATTTTGAAGATTTGTCTCCAGCGACAATCTCTTTCTGCATACTTATTTTGAAGATTTGTCTCAAGCGACAATCTCTTTGCTCTCTGCATCGATGATTGCCTCTTCAATGTTCAGTTATACATCAGGTTTGCACTATACATATATACATCTGGCATATCAAATTTCTAGATGATCGAGTGATTCATATCGCAGAACTGCTATAGGCTTATTGCTTCCCTAATTTTGTGTGGTAATTAAGCTGTGGATTTTGTTGTTTAGTATAGTTTTCAAATAGTCAAAAATTGTATGGTCCGATGCTATGAGCTTTGTATACGATAAGGCTACATTCCGATGCAAAATCCCCTCTCAACCTTCTATGAAACTCACAGTATTTGAAGTAAACAAAAATCACAGGTCAGTAGGAAATATTGTTATTTTTCATTATAATTATACATAATTCAACATTTTATAGTTGGTGAGCGAGTTCATTAATTTATTAGATCATTAATGGAACATAGGTTCACTCTTTGATATGTATAACAAAATGAGCCAAATATTTTTGAAGCTCCACATTGCCATGCAGGTAAATCAATATTAATTGTCTCATTTCCATTTTTGCTGACAACAGTAAAGCTAGAAAAAGTTGATACTAAAAGAAATCTTTGATTATGTTGTGTATGCAAGTAAGTCATAGAGAACTTTGGACTTTTTTTCCTATCTAAAAGCAGAATGCATCATCATTGTTTCACCTATATCATATAGAAAGTTGCAGTGGGAATAAAAAGAAGTCTATGTGTGTAGAAATTTCATACTTGAACGGACAATAGTGGTGAGAGGAAGAAAAAAGCTGATGTGTGTAAAAGTTGGATTTTTGTGGTTTCATGATCAACAACATGTTTCTTTTTATTCTTTAGTGACTTTTTCAAGAAAAATGTTTCTTTCACTTAAGATTTTTCCATTTTGTCAGCATGTTACAGATTTAGATGGAAAGACAAACATTAGAAATAAGAGAATGGAGATTAAATCAGAGCAGATAAAAAGATTTCATTTCCAATTATCTCGACTCTCATTAGAATATAGTGATTCCTTAAGTTTTATTATTATTATTTTTTTCTTCTTCTTTCAATCCCATATATTGATTAAGCATTTTCTGAATAAATTCTTTAGGTTTTTTTTTTTTTTTTGGGCAATCCCCATATATATGTGTATAAATTTCTACTGCATTTTGGTTATTTGCATGGAACATATTTATTTCAATCTGTTGCTTTTTTTTTTTTCCCCCTTTTTAATCAATAGATATGGCCGCACGATTATTTGCGTGGAACTAAGTTATTTTAATTGGTTATCTTATTTTTATTTTTATTTTTCTTTTTAAAGTAGATATGCCCGCGCATCGCGCGGGGGCGGAAAACTAGTTTGTTATAATACAAAATTAACACTAGATTGTCGGTAGATTGTCGGTGGCTAAAATTATACAAATTTACTTTTAGATGCATTTCAAAATCATAATAGTTTTATGATGTTATATCATATATATGTACAGTATATATTTGTATATTATCTACGATTATATAAATTTGAAAATTTCTAAAATACCCTCCTCAAAAAAACAAAAACAAAAAAAAAATTCTAAAATACCAGTACACGGATTAAAATGAACGGAGAGGAAAATAAAATTATTTTCTCGATGTCTATATATATAATTAGAAAATGGCGGTCATTGCATCTATTGATCTATATTATATAAAATGATCAGATGCTCAAGAAATTATCCCAACTTTATATTTACATGACATCTCTCAACATATATATTATTTTGTATAATGAACTCAAAAATGATCTTTCATTTATGAACATGAACAAAATTACTTAGTATGTTTAAACAAAATATTAGATACTCCCTTCGTCCCATTTAAACTGTCATGCTTTCCTAATCGGGTCGTCCCACATCAATAGTCCTGTTTCCAGAAAAGGAAAGAATCAGACCAATCAGAAAGCATTAAACTTTAATGGACCATTTCTCTTTCTAACAAAACATATTCTCCTAAAATCTCGTGCTGAAAAGAAACATGACAGTTTAAATGGGACGGAGGGAGTATAATTTTGGTATAATCTATAAAGTATTAATCCGAGCATCGCTCGGGTAAAAGATTCTAGTACTATATAAAAGCGATACGAATGACAATTTTATAATTTAAATAAAATTTTAAGTGCATTTTTGTCAATTTTATTAAATTTGTAACTGTTTTTGAATTACCGATTATAATTTGCCAATTTATGAACGGATGCAACTTTTCAATTGGATTGGTGTCACTTTAATATTTTCTCTATATATATTCATATTTTTTGGTTATTTATTGCATTATGCGTCCGCTGCCAATAATTAGGAGGCCCGGCCCACACACATCATTTTCAGTGAAAGGGAAAATGGAAGACAACATTGTAAAAGCAATTGCCCATTTTCAACAGGTACGTAAAAATATATAAATGTTAGTATATTACTCTTCTCTCCGTCCCGTCGAAATGACCTTATTTTCCTTTTTGGGCCGTCCCATCGAAATGATATTGTTTCCTAAAAATAAAATAATTAGTTAATTAAAAAAATTAATTAATGAATAAAAAAATTAATTAATGACCTTATTTTTCTTGAAATATTTACTTAATATTAAATATATTTATAAAACATTCAAAACTTTAATTATCAAACACACTTTACGAATTAAACACTCCCTCCTTAAATCCCGTGCCGAAAAGAAATCAGGTCATTTCAGCGGGACGAAGGGAGTATTAAATATGAATTGATATGATTATGCGATAATTCTTTGTTTTTTTTTTTTCTTTTCTTATTCTGTTAGTATAAAAAATACATGAAAACAAAGAAAAATACAACATGAAAACAAATATTATTAGAGAATGAAACCTAAATTTTTAAATAGTGCTTCCTCTTCTTCACCCTGCATTCTCATTTACATATTCTTTGTTTATTATAATATCTCATAATATTTATTCATCGTGTTTTGAAAGTTTTTATATTTCTGCATGACTTCATTCTATTTTTTTTTAATGATCCAACGCTATCAAATACTATCATTCTATTTTTAACTGTATATTTGTGTACATTTGTGATAGCGTTGGATCAGGTATTTGTGATTATTTTATGCAGATAGGAGAAGCAATCAATATTAAATGGCTTGATCAACATGAGGCAAAGTTGGCTATCACACTGGAGCAGGAGCACACAGCCAAAATGGAGCAGGAGCACAGCTAAAATGGGACATTGAGAGTACAGGAATACCAGAGAGTAAATACTTCGTTTAGTAGCTTAATACTTGGTTGCCTAAATACTTAATTGAATGCATAGAGCATTGTTACAACTTACATGTAGCTTAATACTTGGTTACCTAAATACTTCGTTTATTAGCTTTGCTTTCTATTCAGTACATATATTTGATAGTTGAGAACTTCTGGAAACATATTGTTAGTGTTATTTTGTCATGTGATGCTTTGAAATATGTTGTTGACTTGTTAATAGGAGAAAGCTCTAGTTGGTGGTGTATCCCATGCATGCTCTTTTTTTTTTTTTTTTACTCTATCCCATGCTCTTTCTTTATTGTCAACTCAACCAATTCCAATTTTTTAAACCCTACCACCAGTTATTTTTCCTTATTTTGCTGTGATGATGACATTCATTGGCATGAAAAAGGAAAAAAATAGTTCCATTGCTTCTCAGATTCTGAAACTGTGTATTTTCTTTCTATTTACCAACAGTTGCTTTCATTGCTGTAGCCAGATTTAATTTGACAAGTTGTTTGAGCACTTCTTTTTTTTTTAGCTTCTTTTCTGCTCCCTTCAAAGGACCTTTGCCATGATTATTCTGTGTTTTATGCTTCAAATAATAATATTTGTGTGCATCATGAGTTATCCAAATTCGCAGCATGTGATGATTCCACAAAAGATTCCTTTTGCTATGAGAAATTCTATTCTTGGATTTCCAATTTTGTTTTGACATTTGTTTTGAAAATTGTAGTACTAAAGTCTTTTTTGTCTCTATCTATACATATCATCACGAGACATTTCCAGCCACTATTAAAAATTACTCTTGAAATTCGAAAATAAATTATTTGTAATTTGTGCATAAATATCCCCAATATTTCTACTATATTTTACGGATTGTCATTGTTTGTAGATATGCACTGTAAGAAGTAGACATTTGTATACCATTATAAATTGAAATATTACTTCTTTAAAGTATTTTTCATTAGTTGGTTGGGTATGCGACACAACATTTGAAAGGTAAAACAACCCCTTATTTTACCTAAACGTTTGTTTTTTTGTCATAAAGAAACATTCCATAAAAACATAATTCACTTAAATCAAACATGCATGAGTAAAAAAACTCTAATTCTTTCTAATCGATGGATGATGGAAATTTTGATTTAAAAATTGAAGCATGCCATGTCATGCATTGTATTTATCTAATGTGACGATTTATTCATGGGGTGATCGATTATAGACTTTCACACAAGAAAATTGGTATTCTGATCATGTCTATATTCAATTTGTAATGTATATAAGTTACACTGCCATCATTGTAAGATAAAATCAAGTTTCTTTTTCCATTTAAATAATTAATTTAGTGCAATCATTACTTCCATTCGTACAGAATGGATAATGGTGGATGGTATGAGAAAATTACTTCAAATAATTATTTTAAAATCTACAATCGAAAAGCGTGGAAATGTGTGCCGCAAAGAAAAGAAAAGAAAGGGATTGTCAATCTTAAAACCAATGTTCTAAAAATCGGCCTAGTCGGCCGCCTAGTCGGACCATGGCCGACCCGACTTTTGGCTAGTCGGTGGTCTCTAGGCGCTCGGGCACTAATCGGCGCCTAGTCGGCCGCCTAGGCGGGCTGGGCGGCTGGGCTGCTAGGCGGGGTAGTCGGGCTCTAGGCGGGCTGGTCGGGCTCTAGGCGGGCTAGGCGGATTTGATTAGAGATTTAGAGTTTTAATTTTAAATTCATATATTTAGTTTATTTATGTTCAAATTTATGGATTTCATGTTTAATTTTTTAAAAAAGTATTATATACTATGAAATTTATTTGGAAGACTACTAAGTTTATGGAATTTTAGCTATTAATTAACATATTATATGTTTTATCATAAATTAAAAAATGAAATTATGAGTAATAGTATATGTTTATATAGTTTGTACTTTAGAATATAAGAGTAAAAATAATAAAAATAAGCATTATAATTCTAATCCGACTAGTCCCCGACTAGGCTCCCGCCTAGCCGCCTAGGCGCTAGTCCCCACCTCACCGCCCGACTAGCAACTAGCGACTTTTAGAACACTGCTTAAAACAGAGGAAGTATGATCAATGTTCTAAAAAACGGTCTAGGCGGCTGCCTAGGCGGCGCCTAGACGCTGGAAGGTGGCCGGGCGTCCCGATTTTGTCCAAGACGGAACTACTAGGCGGGTTCTAAAAATCGGCCGCCTAGGCGGCCGTCCAGACTAGCTAGGCGGTCCAAGTCGGTCAAAATCGGAGGAAGTGGCTGGGAATCTTTAATCTTAGACTTTGATTTTTATTTTTATCTTAGACTTTTAATCTTAGACTTTGAAGTTGATTTGCAAGATTATGTTTCATTTTTATCTTAGACTTTGATTTTTAATCTTTATGTAGAACTACTAAGTTCATTGAATTTAAACTACTAATTAGCATATTTTATGTTTTTAACTTTTTATCATGAATTAGAAAATATTAAAATAATTAGTACATGTTTACATTATTTAACATTATGTAAAAAATACTAAAATCGTAAAAAAAATATGCATAATACGTCTAATCCGCCTAGCCCGCCTAGAATCCGCCTAGAAGCCCGCCTAGCCGCCTAGACGCTAATCCCCAGCCCACCGCCCTACTAGTGTTTAGCGTTTTTTAGAACATTGAGTATGATCGATTTTACCAATGAGTACTTAGATGATCAATTTTAATCTCATATATAATCTGGGCATCACTAACATGCCTATCGTCATGAGAATTGAAGACTTAAAAGTTACTAATATATAAAGAAAAAAAAAAATCAAAATTTAATTTATACTAAAAAGAATTGAAACGATATTACCATATTAATTTTATAGTACATGTCATTAGTAATGTCTAGAGGGACCACACCAACTAATGGTTCACTCTTTTTTGGGTTAGAAAAGGGAAACAATTAAGATATTTCATTACTTATTGTTTGGTTTGAGTAATATGTTATCCAATACTTTTATTTGGGGTAATCCAATACTTCAAATTGTTATCCCTCAAAGAAGAGGGGAAACAAAAAAAAAAAGGGAATCTCTAATATCTCACTTATTTATCAAGTTAATTGCGTGATTATTTCTAGATTATTAGGACATTGAGCCAACTAGTGATTTCTTTTACTAAACCCATAGAGAATTATTGAAGGGTCGACCTGTTTAACTAATAGGAGTCGGTCTTGAGAATTTAGTTGGGGCGAGCCCAACACGCATTAAATTGGGCCATGCCCGTTACAGGGCCAAGCCCACCTAGTAAAGGAATTGGGTCAAGCCCATTTTCCTTAATCAAGGCCCAATGGCCAATGCAAATTCTGAATTCAAGAATAAGAAGAAAAAAAACGCAGTAAATAAATAAAATAGATTACATATCCTTCTCAGCTATTTAATCAAGAACGAAAATTTCAATAATTTCAATTGAAACAAATAAATAACTACAACTACATTTCTTCCTGTTACTTAATGAAGAACGAAAATAAAAGAAATTCTAATTAACCAATAAATAGAATTATATTAATACAACCTATTAAGCTAGGAATTAGCAGTAATAATTGCAATTACTTAGGAAATACAAATAGAGAAGCCTGCAACAGCCACCCTACTTCCTCTTTGCCTCCTCCTCCACCCCAAATCTGCAGAAGATCATCCCTTGAGAAAGTCACCACCACTCACAGCCCTTCCCTTGCAATGATGAGCTTTTAACCTCCTCCTCTTAAACACAAAACCCTTCCATTCCCTGCAGAAAAACACAAACAAGCATTCAAACACAAAATCAGAATTAGAAAGGGAGTGAGAACTAGAGAGCAAGAAGGAGAGAGTGAGGCAGATTCAAGAGTGAAGGAAGGAGCAGCAGTGCAGCCATTAGCAGTCTTGCAGCCCATTTCCAGCCCTCTTTTCCAGCCTTTCAAGAGCTCAAAACTACCCATTTTCTTTCATGGTATTGAAGCAACTTCTCCTATTCAAGATTAAGTCCACCCTTGCATGTGCAAATCACTCAAATCATAAGAACTAACTAACAATAAACCTTAAAGCAGATTTCAAGAAGGAAGAAGGGAGTAAGTAGAGGGAAAAAGAGCAGCAACCTTCCAAGCCTATCAAGCACTCAAATCCTCTTTTCTCCCAAGGTAACAACACAAGAAACTCTCTTGAACTTAAGCATGTTGAAACAAAGAAAAAAAAAAAAACTGAAGCTCTAGATCGATTATCAGCTTAAAACAATTAGCAAATTCAACCTGAATTTAAGTTACTTAAGTCTAGTGAACATGTTCCTTTTGTTTCATGCTCACTTTGTTTCAAACCGAGGCTAAAAGCTACTAAATAGAAAAGCATGCTAGAACCGAAAGCATCTCAAGTTAACCAACAGTCAGTCCTAAGCACTTCATGAGGCTCTAAGAGCTGTACCTCTGTCCAGAAACTGAAGATCCAACACATAACCCACTAGAAATAAACGGATGTGATCTTAGTGAAGCATAAAAGAACCCTAAGATTTCTATTGTATTGCATACTCGTGTATATACTTAATCACTCAGTATAAAACACACCAAAACATAGAACTTCTAAAGATTTAAGCACATAAAGCATGTATATTTTGTTCAGATCCTACTAAGAGCACTTGAGCATGATTTTCCTCCTAAAACTAGAACGCAAGGAATTCAAATCATAATCTAAGTCCAAGGCAAGCAGCAAATCTGTAATTTTAAGTCTTAAGCTAAGCAGCCAATACTTATACAAATTCTGCGATAAAGAAGCACACCTTGGATATTCGGATTAAAGGCCAAAATCTTATAATCCCAACTCAACTACTACAGAAAACTTGAGCATAAATCAAGCAACAGGGTAATAACGAAATCGAAACCTAAATTAAAACGAGGGAGGGAATGGGAGAGATTGTACCGAGGCGAGGGACTTTTCCCTCGTCATTTAAGTTGAGTCGCAGCGGCAGACGACGTCGATGATGAATCAAACCAGCTGCTGCCGGCGGGAGTCCTACCTTGAGCGCGCAGCAGGTGCCTTTACCGAAAGACGACAGTGGTAGCAACGGAGCTGCAGCAGGAACCACCGCACCACGGCAACGCAGCAGCATCACCTCACTTCCATCGAAAACCTGCAGGAGAAAGAGGGAATCAGAATCTGAAACATTAATAAAATTCATAAGTAAATGAATTGGCTGAGAAACAGTAGCCGGGGCCGCCGCCGTAGACGCGGCGGCACTCTTGCCACTGATAGGAATCTAGAGGTGACGGGCAGAGGATAAATGTCCCCTAATTTTCGGAAATTAGGAATTTTTATTTGGGCGATCGAAAGCGACGATGCCGGGCCAGCGGGAGTTGCACCGGCGAACACGGCGACGCCGTCTCTACCACGGCGGCAGCAGAATCGAGAGAGGAGGGGGAGGCGAGAGCCCTCTCTCTCGAACCAGTGAGAAGACGGCCAAGGGCGACGGCCGTTCGGGAGCAGCCGTCGGCGGCAGCCTCGCTGCAGATCCGAACCAACGACGGGAGCGCTGAACGGAAGAGCTCGTTGGAGAATTGGAAAATTTAATCCTGCCCAATTCTCGAATTAGGGCTCGCATCTGAGCCTCGATTTGGGGAGAACTCAGCGGGAAATCGCAGGGACGGCGGAGGAAAATCACCGGAACGACGGCGACTGACAACGCCGCCGCCGCCGCCGCCGCCGCCGGAGACAAGACAAGCAGCGGCGGCAGTGGGTGCGAGAGAGAGAGAGATCGCGATTGAGAGAGAGAGAGGGAGAGAGCGCGTGCGGTGGCCGGTGAAGTGAAGGAGAAGAGGGGGGCTGGGCTGACCTTGTTTGACCAGGGCCGGGCCCAGGTCGACTACGGGCTGCGGGCTGCGGGCTGCGGCCCGGTCTAAGTTCTGGGCCAAGATGGAGGCGGCCGTAGATCAATTCAGATGGGCCGAATTAATTGATTAAATTGGGCTGCTTAATTATTTCCTTTGGGCCCTAATTAACTCAATTATTTTCCTAACCCAATACTTTATTAAATAGAATAAATGCCGTTTAATCATATCACGGTTTTATGTCGAAGACTACTCACCCGAGTAATTAATAAAATTTTATAAGTTAACTAAGTATCAAATTATTTTTCAAATTAATCGATTAAGATAATCAATTCTTAATTGAGAAACCTCTCAATTAAATTAGAAAAATCCCAATAATAATTATTAAAGAAATTCTTAATAATTTAAGTAGAAATAACAACTCTTCATGTTAATCGATATAATTTACCGATCCAGTCAAGAATCTTATTCCGATTTTTGAATAAAGGTTCGGCGAAGGGAGAGCAGTAGCTGAGAAAGCGTTGGAGCTTAGTACCAAGACGTTAAGTTATTGAGGTGGGCTTTATAAAATAAAATGAGTTTTATTAGCTGATGTAGCTCTTTTCAGATAATTGTCATGCCATAAAATCTTTTCAATTTTTGTATGATGTCTATCAAAGGTTGGTTTTGCCAATTTGTTTAATCGAATTTGGGTCCAAGTAAGACTGCAAATCTCACTTGGATTAGTGTACACATAGCGATCGTGCACCAAGAGCAGTGGGCCGGTTAGGTACTGAGAAAGGTGGCCACCTTTCCCGACTTATCAGTTAGCAACCAGATAGAGTGAAGTACTAAAAAACTTAGACTGCAGTCGTTTTAAGTATCACAAGTGTTTTAAGTACGCATAATCCTTTTTAACAAAATCCCATGTGTTACTCTTTCATGGCTGACAATTAAAGAAAATATTTTGGCAACGTGTCCACTGGGTACCTAGTACTCAGCCCTGTACATATTTCTCATGTGCAGGTTGAGCAGAATGAAGTGAAGTGGCCGGTGGAGCTTTTGTCAACGTTAATGGTTGAAGCCTCTTGGTGGTGCATGTCTTCATACATGCATCCGTTTCCGCTGTGCATACTAAGTTATTTCGTATTTCTATTCAAGATGGTTGCGCTCTACAACAATTTAATTCAGGTCACTAATGTTATCGTACATTGTTCGATTTTCCAAATTTTTGTAATTTGGTACTTGAAGCATGAACTTCTTTTGCTATGATGAGTTGTGTCTTCAAAGCTTCTCCGTCATTCTCTTCTTTCTATTATTTATTTTTCATTTCTTTCCTCAAGTCACAAATTACCGAACTAAGCTATCATTAGCGAAGTGCGGTCGTGACAAAATTACTTACAAGTGACTCACTTTTCATCAGTGAATCAAACACTCAATAAAAATAACCCTTATTGTTTCAATTGTTTTACTTGACTTGATTCCATTCATTTTTCGTTTCCTAACTTGAACCAAACGAGCACTAAGTACCTAACCAGAGCCGGATCAATTTCATCGGATATAAAATTTCAAGGTCTAGCTTAAAACACTAAGGGGGAGTTTAATTACTTGGGGTGATTAGGCCGGATTGACTAATTTTATCCGGCCTAATCTCATATTTACTTTGTAAGATTATAAATAGAGGATATTCCAAGGTCCGGTATTGACCCGCCATTTATCACTTATTTTGATCTTATTCATAGATACGAATCCACACAAACATGTGGGACTAGAATAATAATCATTCCTTCAATTAATTTTATTCCTCCAAGTAAATGCCCCATTACAGTGTAAAAGTGCCCAAGTCGGACGGTCGGAATTTGCCGGATTGTATATCATTTTGGGATAGCCCGACTCAGCCCATAGTCATGTCGAACCTACATATTTGTGGCCCATTACAGTCCTAACCGGACCGGTCACCCGGGCCAGGTAGGTCCAGAACAACTACCACCTAATACCCATATTAAATACTTCATCTGTTTCAAGATGGATAACAACTTTCCTTTCTTTTTTTCGCACGTATTTCCACACTTTTCGAAGGTGGATTTTAACATAAATTTTAGATGTTAAGGCTATGAGATAAGTAAATTTTCTAACTGAATTAATAAATTCTAGTTTATAAACATAAAATTAAATTAGATAATATCATGTGAAATGCCAAAGTGCGGAAGTTGATTGGAGCATAGGATATGATGATAATATAAATCAACTATAGATTTTTCAATAAATTTCCACAATCACTGTTGTTGTCGTCTTCTTCTTCTTCTTCTTGGGATGATATGGTCCACCATTGCAATTATTTCATAAAGATTTCGCATATAGGAAAATAGAGTTTAACGACCCCCATAAATGTAGCACGAGGGCTGCTTGTGATGTAAGCTTGAGTTTGAGTGAAGAAATAAAAAATAAATAAAATAACAGCTTTTCTTCGAACACGAAATTAAGATCAAACTTCAAAGCCTTGGGGTCGAAGCCGTCGACTCCATGGATTTTTCCATTTTGCATTTTGATCCCTCCCTTCTTCATAGAATAAAAAAAATTTCACAGGGAAAAATTAATTATAAATGCTTTTTTTTTTTTATCGGAAAAAGAGAATATTATTAAGACATGGTACAAGAAGTACCACCCGAAGAGAAACGATTAGTTTACATTTCAAGTAACGCACAAATTTGTATTCGCCCAGTTGGTGTAGCAACTACTACCACTCTCATCTCCTTTCACCAAGCACCAATTTCAAAAGAGAATTTTTATCTCTTCTTCGATCCGTCTAAAGTCCCATTCTTTACCTTCAAATACAACCGAGTTACGCCACTTTCAAATCACCCAAACCGCACACGTCGATAGACCTCCCAACCTTCTACTACATTTACCACCTCCCAGCAAATTAGAGAAGCACGTGAAATGAGCTTCGGCATCCTTTGGGCCCACCCAATGCACCCCAATCCAATGAATAAGATTAGTCCAGAGGTTTGTCACCTGTTTGCAGACGAAGAAGAGATGCAATGCTGATTCCTGAGCTTGATGGCAACAGCTGCAGGATGACGATTGCTGCTCGATCACCTTTCTCTTGATCAAATCATCCTTCGTTGGTAGTCTATCCCTTATCAGCCGCCAAGCCATCACTTGAGCCTTGAATGTTGCAAAAGTTTTCCATAAATCTTTGAAGTTGATCTTCCACTGCCGTCCGCTGCCGGAGTTGTTGTGGTTACGAGTAATCTCCTTGTACGCTTTTTTGACGGAGAAAACCCCATTGATCGATCCCCTCCAATTCCACCGATTCGATGAGCCTGCAATTCTATAACATCTCCTTAAGTTCGTCTTCTTGTTCTCTTTCACAATCTCGCAGCTCTCTTCTCCAGCTCAAATTCCATTCTCCCAGCTGCCCAACTCATTAACTTTCCCTTCTTTGAAATTACTAAGTTGAAATAATCTGGGAAAACTTCCTTAAGAGGTCACTCGCCATTCCAAAAACCATCCCAGAACTTCACACTTCCTCCATCGCCGAGCACATGCGACATATTTTCCCAGAACCATTGCCCCTCGTGTCCCTCCACGCCCTCGATCACCTTTTTCCACCATCCAATTCTGCATTCACCATTTCTACTCCAGTTGAGGTCTCCAAATTTCGATGAAATAACTTTAGCCCACAGCTCGCCCTTCTCATTAAGAAACCTCCATACCCACTTGCTCATAAGGGCTTTGTTAAAAGCCAAGAGATCTTTAATACCAAGGCCTCCATCATTCTCACCGGTTTGCAGACTTCTTCCCATTTAATCCACGCGACTTTCTTTGACATTTCGGATCCTCCTCAAAGAAAACCACAGAGGATAGATCGAAGTTGTTTTTCAATCTTTTTTGGCATATAAAACAGAGACATCGTATATAAAGGAATAGAGGAAAGCACTGACTTAATAAGGGTGATTCTTCCTCCAATCGAGATAGAACGGGTATCCCACTTTTGCGATCTCCTCCTCTTGACTCTGTCGACCACCTCTTCCCATCCTGCTGCCCCGTTAACACGGCCTCCCACTTTCATACCGAGGTAGGTAAGCGGAAGCGTCCCCATCTTGCACTCGAGAACCCCCGCAACTCTCTCCAAGGTTGCATCATCGATATTCATGCCATAGATGCAGGATTTGTCAAAGTTTACGGACAGACCGGAGAGGACCTCAAAATTCTTGAGAAGCCACTTCGCCGCTTTTGCGTTTTTCTCGTTCATCAAGGTATCATCCACGTACTGAAGATGAGTAACCTCCACCGTGTCTCTTCCAACCACGGCGCCCTTGATGAGACCCTCTCTTGAGGCTCTTTTAACCAATAGATTGAAACCTTCAGCCGCAACCAAGAAAAGGAGCGGCGAAAGTGGGTCGCCTTGTCGCAATCCGCGTTCTAAATAAAACTCGCCGGAGGGGCTGCCATTAACAAGGACGTTGGCAGAAGCAGAAGTGATACATTCCTTGATCCACGAAATCCATTTCAGCGGAAAGTTCATGAGGCGCAGCATCCTAAGCAATTCTACTTCTACACCTTCCCCCACCCCCGAAACACGTGAAATTTCTACCACACAACTTGACATCAAGCAGCTTCCCTCTAGAGACAAACCCCTGAAACTCTCTCCTTTCTCTTCTCGAGGACGTCCCGCCCACTCCCACTCTCTCCCCTTCCTCAAGGATCGAATTGAAATCCCCGATTAGACATAAATTAACTCCTGCATTCTGATCCACCACGATCCCAAGAGAATCCCATAATCGAATTTTATCGACGAGGTAGCACGAAGCATAAACGTTAACAATACATATCTCCTCCCCTGTAGCCCTACACCTTCCATTAACCACCAAAGCCCTGCCCAAACCCCAGAAATTAGAGCAGCAAAAATTCTCGTCTTTCCAGAATGAAAGCAAGCCCCCCGACCTCCCAACAGCTCCCTCAGCCGCCCACCCTATTCCTTCCGACTTCCATATCTTTCTACCCTCCCCCTCGAATTCCCTAGCCCTCGAATATTGTACGCACCAATCTTGATTTCAAACTTTTATCTCCTGCCCTAGTCCATTTTCCCTGTCCTCTGACCCTTGCTTTTGATAATCTTGAGGACAACCCTAACTTTCTACCAGATCTCCAGCATTCCATGCCTCTGCTCAACTTCCGATGCTTGTCCTTCGAACCTCCTTGCCTACTCGCCCTTCTACAACGCAACTTCTCTCTCATATCTCCCCTGCTACTACCAACAATCACCTCTCTTTCAAGGTGATCCCCTCCCTCCCGATCTCCTCTATAATCGCCTTCGTCGGTACTTCTCCCCCATCTTTGCTTAGAGAATCGACTGATGCTAATTTTACTCAATAATCTAACCAATTTGGATTTCTATTGCAATTTCACGTAAAATTTTCTATTATACCAATAAAATATTGTCACGTGTCAATAATATTTCTAAACCAATCATTTTTATTATAATATTTATTATTATTAATTAAAAAATATTAATTATATCCAAAATTGCAATAGAGTTTCCGAATCGTAATTCTAATCTAACACGGTTTCCTCTCCTGCTCCATCAAGCTACCTAGCAACTTCTTAACCTATATATTCCAGAAAATCGGCCCCCATTTTAATCAATTAATCCTTAAATTCTCACCCCCTCTCTCTCTCTCTCTATCTAAACATTATTAGTTAATTAATTCTGTACATGGACGAGAGCAGGTGGTCGTTGGTAGGGCGGCTGAAGCGGGCCGTGAAGAAGATAACATTTCTCCTTGATTTCAACATCAACCGGTGGAAGCTGACGTCACTGATCGGGCAATCACCAAGCAATCGACGGCTGAGCTTCACCAATCGGTCTGGGATCAGGGCCTGCTTGGATGACTCGGATTCCGACGGCCCAGGATTGATCACCACTTTTAGTGGGGATGCAATGATAATCGAAAATAGCTTTCGAGTTGAACCTCAAGGATTGTAAGACGAAAGAGTTCTAAATAGTAATTTGACAACTATCCTACTATCCAAGCTACACAACTAGCATATTTTTGTATTTTCATTATCAGCTATGCAAATTAATTAAACTAAGTAAGTAACTAGAGTAAATGATCTCAAAACGTATGTAAAATCAATAGAGAGAAATAAGTTCCAAATATAATCCAACATTCATTAGAGACATAGACTTTGGGATTTACAATGATTAACCAAATTTAATCTAGATCAAGGGGAAGTTCTTCATAAAATATACACTAACTATTTTCTCAAAGTAGCAATGTAAGTTGATTAACAAAACACCTATCTCCGACTAAGACTCAAGGTGCAATACCAACTCCAAATAGTACAAATTATATCTAGATACTCCTATTAGCATGAATTTCTAATATGTTGTGATATGTCAAGTGCTATGAATTAAAACTAGTAAGCATTTAACCAAACACCTTATATGCACTCAATGATAGTCAATCAATCATGCAATGTAAATTAAGACCCAAATCACAAGACCCATGGAATAGAAGGCTAATCCTTATACAATACCCAAAAACCTATGAATCTAGATCATGTCTTCATATATTTGAAACCATAAAATATTTAGCTAGGCATAATGTCACGACCGAGCTTCGCTAATGATAGCTTAGTTCGGTAATTTGTGACTTAAGAAGGAAATGGAAATTAAACAAATGGAGGGAAGAAGTAGGTTCAAGGACACAACTCATCATAGCAAAAGAAGTTCATACTTTAAGTACCAAATTACAGAAATTGAGGAAATTGTACGGAGTACGATGATACTTGACAACTAATTGTCTCACAATAAACGATTGGAATAACTCGAATAAACGATTGGAATAAACGATTGGAATAACTCAGTGTGCACAGCGGAAACGGATGCATGTATGAAGACATGCACCACTAAGAGGCTTCAACATTTAACGATCGATAAAAATTCCACCGGCCACTTCACTCCATTCTGCTCAACCTGCACATGGAAAATATGTACATGGCTGAGTACTAGGTACCCAGTGGACACGTTGCCAAAATATTTTCTTTAATTGTCAACCATGCAATAGTAACACATAGGGTTTTATTAAAAGGCCTATGCGTACTTAAAACATTTGTGATACTTAAAAGTGACTGCAGTCTATGTTCTTTAGTAATCAGCCATATCCGAACTTACTTGCATCCGGGAAGTTGTACACCTTCCACGGACACCAGACCGGCACACCTTCGCTAAGGTGGCCTGCCACTGCGTGCACGTTAATCCAAGTAAGATCGCTATCTTACAAGGACCCGAATTCGATTCTTATAAAATTTGGCAAAGCCAAAAACAGATAGGCATCATACATAAACTTAAAAACTTTATGGCATCACAATTATTTAAAAAGAACTAATATCAGCTAATAAAACTCTTTTATTTTAGAAAGTCCACTTTTTTGGAAGTAATCAAGCAAGCAAGCAAATACTCCTTGGTTATCCTCGTCACCTTGTCCTTGTAGCTAGTAACCTATTCATGTATAATAGATTAATACTAGCTTATAAGTATACATATACTTGTATTTAACCTTTCTCATAAACTTAGTTTATTTATATACTTGATCTTATTCACATACTTAGCTATTGTCTTAGGTCATATGCTTAACTCACACTTAATTATTTAATCTCATTGCTTAATGGTGTGAGGGAGGAATCGTGGAATGAGTCAACTTTGAAGTTCTAGTTCATGGTTTAAACAAGAAGTAGGATTCTGCGAGGCTTTGGGAAAATAATCATTTCTCACTTGTTATTAATCGAAACAGGGCATGAGCTACGAATCTGGAAAGGTAAGACATATAGCTATGACATGTTTAAATTTCAGATTTTTCTCACAAGTGAGCTAGGAATTGGACGCGTTTCAATTAAGGATCTCAATTCTGAAAACAGGACATAGACAGGTTTGGTACCTTGACTTTGGAAGGCTGTAACTCATTCAATACTTAACCAAATGGGGCATATGAGCTATCAAAATTGAAGTTCAGAATACAAGGAATAACTTTTGTTTAGTAAGCTTTTTGATTTGATAAGTGGAAGTGGCTCAAAACGTGGACACAAAAAGAGTACAGAAGTTGTTGCAATATTTTCGAACTTAATGACATGTAATTTTGTAAAAATCATTAAAAACTGATATGGACTCCAAATCAAACTTGTGAGCTATGTTTAGAAAACTAGGAACACATATTTTTATGTAAAAAAAGAATTAAGTTCAGGATGCAAACCATTTTCAAGAAAATAAGTTCGGAAGTCGGTGGTTGAAATCTGGAAATTGAAGTTTGACAGTTTCAAGTGACCAACTTTGAGCTAAGATAACTTTCTCGGTACTTGGCCGTTTTGGACGAACTCTATATCAATAGAAAACTGAGACTGTAAGGAAAACTTTTATGCTATAACATTCTTGATTCGAGCTAAGGATAATGCCCGAATTTGATGATCAAAATCGAGGAAAATAGAGGCTCCATACTTGGAATTTTCTGGGCAAAGAAATGGCTGGTTTTCAGCGAACTTTGAGGGACATAACTCACTCGTTTCTTAATCATTTTGGACACACCACCTATCAACGGAAAGCCCAGAGGACAAGGAACAACTTTCATTTTATAAGGTTCTGGATTCGAGCAATGGAACATGGTCAAAAATGAGGATTAAAATTGTTGCTCAATCTATTTTTCTGAAAATTGGCAGGTTGCATTTACGAACTTCAAATCATCATATCTCACTCATATAAACTCGAATCAAGCCGAAATTTTATATACAGATAGTTGGAAGGATGAGGTACAACTTTCATTTAGACATATTTCGATTTTAACCAAGGAAAATGGCTCAAACACGCTGCACAAGAACTGTTCGATAAAATGCCCGAGCCAGAAACGAAAATAATATCCATGAATTCGGGTTTAACACTCTTTAAACTATCAATTGAGTTCAAGAACGTGGTTAATACTCAACAAGAGGATTTTTACAGGTGTTGAATGAAATAGAACATGAGGAATTAAGGAAGAACTTCAACAATATACACACCAATGTTCATCAAATGTGATGAGGAGTAAGAATATGCAAGAATTTCAAACATGCATGAACATTAACCATAGGACCCAAATCTAATTCATAAATAAAAGGAATATAAACCTCATCTACTTCATGAAATCATACTCAAAGCATCAAGGAGAAGATAGACTTACCAATTGGTAGAAGAAAATTCGAACACAAGGTGTTCGATGAAAGGTCCGAAGCTTGCATGTCGACCTTGGAGCTTTTGAATCATGAAACAACCAACACATTCTTGTTCTAGGGATTAAAAGGAAGGTATGGACGAAATTTGGGAGGAATCGGAGCTGTTTTGAGTGATATGTGGGTATTTCACCATTGATGGAGCTTGAAGCTCTTATCCATGGTGGATGAGAGATGAAGAAGAAGGTGGGGGTGTAGAGAGAGAGAGTTGAGTGCTACAAATGAGGGGGAGGGGGCTGAAGCTCTTATCCATGGTGGATGAGAGATGAAGAAGAAGGTGGGGGTGTAGAGAGAGAGAGTTGAGTGCTACAAATGAGGGGGAGGGGGCTGTGATGATGTGTTTATAGGTGGGTAATTCTCTTTTCCCTTTCTAGTTTGGACACATGGCACACACACACATACACTACACATATATTTTATTTTTTTTATTCCTCTCTTTTAATCTCTTAGTGTATGCTAATATATACTATGATCTATATAATAATTATGTGACACTCCAATATATATACTACGTGCCACATTTCGTCCCCAATAAATAATACTCGTCGTCGATGATAATCATCTAGTGTAGAATTTCTACACACAATAAATAATACATGCTAATCATCTAGTGTAGAATTTCTCACCATTAATAATACACATGTTATTCTTAACATGCTAATCAAATAATTATCACACAAATAATTAGCTAAGCTTCGAAATAGATAATCCAATAAATAAATCATGCTCGTATGCTAATTTAATTATAGTGATAATAAATCACTATGTGTATTAATAAAATACACATGAGCTAATAAATATAATAAACGATCGTAATCTCGAAATAATTGACCGGGCTATAAAATAAACAAGTAATTATGCATGCCTTCATGCATAAATTCTATTTATCTTGT
Organism: Mentha longifolia; assembly: GCA_001642375.2. Classification (NCBI taxonomy): domain Eukaryota; kingdom Viridiplantae; phylum Streptophyta; class Magnoliopsida; order Lamiales; family Lamiaceae; genus Mentha; species Mentha longifolia. Next base: position 4,212,301 of record CM038112.1, read on the forward strand.
TTCGCAGTCTCTTTACGCTGTGCTCGTCCCGGAATAAATAAATAATAAAAAGCTTCTATAAATAAATTTTATTTCCGGAATAAATAAACTATAGCATTCTCATGCTAACTTAATCATAAGCTAAGCTATTTTAAATAGCTAATAATATAGCTCGAGAATAATTTATTAAGCTAATCCGTCCTCCAATAGCTAATAAATAGCTATGTAATCTTATTTATAGAAAATCGATATGGTCGATTTTCTAGAACGGATTTTTACGGCTATTACACATAATTAAAGCAAAGCAACCATGGAAATGAAGGGAAAATATTAAATAAAGAAACTAGAATGAAATTAGAGTAGAAATAATGGAACAATTCTTCAATATCCAAGCTAAATCTTCATCAACAAGCAAACTCCCAAAGTAGAAAGATAGAAAATAAAAGTAGGGTTCTAGAGTGAATTATGGGAAAGAAGTCCCTCAAAATAGGCATAGTAAATCTATTTATAGTTTAAAATATTAAAAACTATTAACAACACCAACCTAAGAAATGAAAAACGTGCTTTATGTTTTCCAATATAAAATTGGCAAATTGCCTTTATTCAATCGCCATATTTCTTCCTTTTGCAAACCAATTTCGGCGATCCATATTTCGTAAATGGCGGGCGCAATTCTCAATCGCCATAAGTTGCTGCAGCTTGCGGCGCTCCATAACTACGCCGTTTCTCTTCTTCCAGCTGCCGAATTTCTTCTTTAAATTGTCGGAAAATGGCGGTCAACGATATTGACCGCCCTTCTAAGCTCTTCCTTTTCTCTTCTTAATTCTCGACTCATTTCTCCTCGTTTCTCGACTTCCACTCATCGCATCAATGCTACAAGCTTCCATTTTCCTTCCAAAATCTATCAAAAATATCAAGAAAAACATAGTAGCAACCAAGGATCGAGAATACGGGAAATATAAGATATACGAATCAATATTAATCACATTTAACCCGAAACACGACTCAAATGATAAGAAAATAAGCACAAAATATGTGTTTATCAACTCCCCCAAACTTAAGCCATTGTCCGTCCTCGAATAATGAGAAAAACAAAATAAGCAATAAATACGTATGGGTGTTGTCACGACCGCGCTTCGCTAATTAATAGCTTAGCTTGGTAATTCGTGACTTAAGGCAAAGATACGACGATTAAAGAAAAATGACATAAAGAGAACAAATAACTTGACTCGATTATGACAAGGAAGTTTAGAATCCAAAACATAAGAAGTGAACAGAGTACGATGATGACGTCATCATTCTAACTTAAATTACAACCACATCGAATGACATTGAGTAGCACAGCGGGAACGGATGCATATATGAAGACATGCACCACCAAGAGAACTCCGACTTCTTATACTCGACAAAAGCTCCACCGGCCACTTCACTCCAATTCGCTTAACCTGCACATGGGAAATATGTACAGGGCTGAGTACTCTAGGTACCCAGTGGACACGTTGCCAAAACATTTTCTTTAATTGTCAGTCATGCAAGAGTAACACATAGGGTTTTAAAAAAAAAAGCCTATGTGTACTAAAACACTTTAAACTTAAAGCGACTGCAGTCAATATTCTTTAGTAATCAGCCATATCCGAACTTACTTGCATCCGGGAAGTTGTACACCTTCCACGGACACCAGACAGACACACCTTCGCTAAGGTGGCCTGCCACTGCGTGCACGTTAATCCAAGTAAGATCGCTATCTTACAAGGACCCGAATTCGATTCTTATAAAATTTGGCAAAGCCAACAACAGATAGGCATCATACGTAAACTTGAAAACTTTATGGCATGACAATTCTTAAAAAGAATTAATATCAGCTAATAAAACTCTTTTATTTTAGAAAGCCCACCTCGACAGCTTGTCTTCTTTTTTTCACTCAACTGAGGTGCTTCCGCCGCTACGGACTCCTTGCGCTTGACCTTAATTAAAAGGAATCGAAATGAGATTCTTGATTCGGTAATCGGCTCAATTGAATTGCTACTATTGCTATTTAAATTATTAAGAATTTTCCTTAATAACATCCTCTCTTTTTTTTTTTTTTTTAAGGTTCTTCTTAATTAATTGGGAGGCTTCTCAATTTTTGGCTGTAATTGATTATCTTAATCAATTAACTTGGAATAATAATTTTGTTCTTGATAAAAAAAAATATATATAATTATTCGTGCGAATAATCTCGTCGGGATATTTTAATTACTGAGTAATTCGTTCCATTTAATTAAGTGTTGGATTGGAGTAATTTATGGCCTAATTATTCGGCCCAGAATAATTAGTAGCGGCCCAGCTGCTGATTACTCCCGGCCCAGCTCCCCTCTCGGCCCGATAAGCTCGGCCCACCTTTTTGGAGGATCGGCCCAACTCCATTTCCAGCCCAGATCTTGGCCCGCGACCCGGTTCCGACCCGGATTAGACAAAACCAGCTCCAGCCCCCACTTTTCTTCTTCAATTCAACGCACGATGTCTCTCTCCTCTCTGCGATGTCGCGATTTCTTCATCCTCCTCCGTACTTCGCTAGTGCCGCCGTTGATTCCACCCACGCCGGCCGTCAATTCCGCCAGTGCCGGCCGTCGGCCGGCTGTCCTCTCTCTTCGCTGAGTTTTCCCAAATCAAGGCTTGTAGGAGGAGCCCTAATTCGAAATCGGGCATTCTCTTCGACCCTCTCTTCTTCGATCTCTCCGGTGGGTGGGTCTTCGATCAGCGCTCCCGTCGCTGACTCGGAGCTCGGTTGCTCCCCTGTTGGCTGCGGTTGAGACGGCGTCACCGCTGCATCGCCCAGTGGGTTCCGCTTCAGTCCGGCGAGCTTCTTCTTCGTTGTTCATCCATTCGACGCGTTGCTGTGGTGGTGCAACTCCCGCGCTCGACGAGCTATTGCTCGTATATTGAAAATCCTAACTCATCGAGTTAGGAGACATTCGCCCATCGTCTTTCCCCTTTTCGATCCCGGCGATATTCTTATCCTTCGATTAGCTATGGGTTTTATTTATTGTTCTATTAATCTTTATTACTGTTATTGCTTTTGTTCTTTGTTTGCAGGTTCGACGATGATGAAGACGTCGGCGCTGCTCTTCCTCGGACGTCGTCGTCATCGTTGCTGTGGATTTTCCATCTTCGCCGTCGACAGTCGTCGAGAGCTCTGGGATCGCCCGCTGCTGCGACTCGACTTCAAATGGCGAGGGGAAAATCCATCGCTTCGGTAACGCCCTTCGCTACTTAGTTAAATTTCGACTGATTGCTTAATGCTTGAAAGGAAAAATTTGGATTGTAGCATTTTCCTGATTTAGAGCAGGTATGCTTTAGGAATTTGTGGCTCTCTTATGCTTGTGTGCTTAACGTGTTGAAGTTAGGGGCTTGTTTTATGCAAAATCTCGTTGTGATTGAAGTGTCTTTCTGGTGCTTGCTTGAATGATGTCTTGGGTTCTTTTATGCTTCACTAAAAACGCATCCGTTTATTTCTAGTGAGTTTTGTGTCGGAACTTCAGTTTCTGGACAGAGGTACAGCTCTTAGAGCCTCATGAAGTGCTTAGGAATGTTTGTAACTTGAGATGCTTCTGGTTTTAGCATGCTTTTCTATTTAGTAGCTCTAGCCTTGGTTTGAAACAAAAAGAGCATGGAACAAAAGGAACTTGTTTGCTAGACTTAAGTAACTTTAACTCAGGTTGAATTTCTTTGAAGGAACTGTGAACATGCAAATTGTTTTAAGTTGAGAGTCGATCTAGAACTTTAGTTTTCTGGTGTTAACATGCTCAGATTCAAGAGGGTTTCTTGTATTGTTACCTTGGAATGGAAATGGGAATTTTTGGATGTGTGAAAGGGCTGGGGCTGCAGTAGCTGCTACTTCAGTTTCCTTTCTCTCCCCCCCCCCCCCCCCTTCTTCTTTCTTGCTTTCCTTCTCTTCCTCGAACTCAGCCTATGTTTTATTTTTCAGCATGTTATCTATTGCTTATAGAGTGATTTAGATATGTTATAGTAGGCTAAATCTTTGCATAGAAGGAGTTGGGTGGATACCTTAAAAGAAAAGGGGATTCAGGTGCTTGAAAGGCTTGGAAAGAGGGCTGTTATGGCTGCTCTCCGTATCCCTTCTTTTGCTGTGGAATCTGCTGCAGGTACAGTCCTTCTACTTCCTTCTTGTTTTTGCTCTCTCAAGTTCTGCTTTCTTACTCTCTTGCTCTAGTTTTGGTTGCTAATGTGTGTGAGTGTTGCAGGAGAATGGAGGGGTTTTGCTATATGAATGGAGGTTGGTTTCTCATCATTGCTATGGCAGGAAAAAGGAGGCTGCAGATTGGGGATTGGAGTTTTTCAAGGGGATTAGTCTCAGAGTTAGAGTGATGAGGGAGGCAAAATGGGAGTAGGTTGGGCTGCTGCAGGCTCTCTTTTTTTTCCCCATGCAATTTTAATTATTGCATCTAATTGTAATTTTATTTTATTTTATTTCATTTATTTATTTATTGTTTTGTTTGAACTTCGATTCTTGTTTAGTTGCTGATGAGAGATGTATTTTATTTGTTTTGCTCCTCTTATAATCTGTTGCTGGATTTTCAGAGTTTGTATTGGGCCATATGGCCTTATTAATTAATGGGCAGAAATTGAATACTTCCTTGGCCCAATTTCTTTCTTCTATTCTTGCTTCTTTCATTTTGGTGGGCTTGGCCCAGCAACTAATTAGTATCTAGTCGGGCTTGGCCCGCTTGTTTCTTGTTGGCTCGACTCAAATAAATTCTCGACTGTATTCAAATATCAACGAGCTCGATAAATAATAATAAAAAGAAAAGAATAATTCTGAATGGGTTTGGGCCCAAATAAACTTAGAGATAGATCCCTTTTCAAATAATAAAGCCAATGGCTCATTGCTTCTATTTTCGAATTTAGTTAAACTAATGTGGTCTAAATTCTGCTTCACTACGGCTTCATCTCGAGCACTATTATTTAATTAGTGGTATGCTAATTAAATACTTAAAATAAATTAATTACTTACTTTAACTTAATTAAATAGGCGGGATATTACAGGTGTGCAAGTAAGATCAATGATGCTTCAGATGTTCCATTTAAAAATTATTTTTTTTCATTTGAAATTTTTCAAGACATGTCAAACATACTCTCCATCTCATCACATAAATCAATAGCAAGAAAACCTCTCTCAATATATCAAGCAAATGAACCTCACAGGAAGTGTATCACTCATCACTCAAATGTATAAAGGTAACACTCGAAAAATCAATGCAATGCAACTCATTTACCATAAGCTTGCCTCTCATCTACTATCTCCATCGCTTAAGCATGTACAAAGGAACTAGAATCAAAAAGGTCTTTTGTTAAGCTTGTAATGTTGGGACATTGGTTAAGGTAAGAAAATTTAGGCTAAGTAACTTTAATTTTCATTCAAGCAAATTACCTTATATCTTCCTCAATCGAAGAATGAAAAATTCATCTTCTTCCTTAATGAAACATCCCAAAACATTCATCACACCTTCACATTATGTAAGTAAGCTCAAGATATACACATGTAAGCTCAAAATGTAGTGTTCTCTTATGCTCCTCTAATTTTTTCAACATCACTATTTTCTTTTTCTTTTCTCGATTTTCTTTTTCTCTTTTCTCTTTTTTTTTTTCTTTTATTATCAAGAGCTTATGAGAACCACTACATTCCACGTGCTTTTATCCACTTTTTCTTTCTACAATCACTCAAAATACCAACAACTAACCTCTTTATCATTTTCAATAAACATCAAGATTCACAATAAGGTTCCCTTAACCACCTTCACCCCCTATCATCCGGTTTAGGAATGAAAGATTTCAAAGGCTCAATGGGGTAGCAAAGGATTATATTTAGAAAGGGTTAGCGTTTGGGAAAGATGTGGCTAACAAATAAGGGCCTAAGATCATTTTCCAATTCCTTGCACATTATAGCAACCTCGACTAAGAAACCAAGGCAAGTTCTAGAAATGAAGAAGCGTGCATGATAAACTCTCAATAAGGAACATCAACTATATATATAATGCACAGTATTTGGCTCAAGTCCTCACAAGTTAATGTTCAATGCTTAATAATCAAGATCAATTTTCCACTATAGATTTATGCAACTTGATAAAGAGATATGCTCAATAATGTCTCTCAAATTCAAAAACAATTTTACATTTTTTTCTCACTTCATCATTGGCATCTCCCTCAAATGCACATGGAGCAATATAAACACGTAAAAACCACAAGCAAACATGCATCACCAATAATCATCCAAAAATCATTTCGCATGCAACCACATCACAAAACTTTCTTCCCAAATTATCTCCACAATCAATTTTCTTCCAGAGGCATCATTCACCAAGCAAACACCCAATTGACTCTTAACAAATCATTTATCATTTTCATAGCACCAAGCATTCAAGCACAAATCACAACTTCATAACCCAACCAAAAATCTAACCAACTCAACTCAAATCCAAATCAAGCAACATTACCCAACAAAACACAATTATCCACAAGAGACCCAATAGCAAAGAAAATCCTAGGAACAATAAAGAAAAGCAAATGCTAAGATGAAAGGAAAACAAATGCTAAAATGAAAAGTAGCTTGAAAATATCTTATCCCATCCCCTCCCCCAAACTTATTTTAGAAAATAAATTCAAAAATAAGTTTGGAGGGACGAATATACATAAGATATTTAAGCTACTACTCACAAAGGTCCGAGCTAAGGAAGCGGTGGTGCCCGCGGTCAATTGAATCCTTGGCTCACTTGGTAATCCCGAAATTGCTTCAGAAGCTCTCTCATTGCATTGATGTTGTTCTCCATGATCTCATTCCTCATAATTCCCCTTGTTGAGCAAGACGGATGGAAGTGATCTCTTGCCTCATCACGGTGATATTGGCATTCATGATGGCTTGATTATCTTCCATTCTTGTCATCCTCTCACTTAACTCCGTATATCCCTCAAAGTGTCCAATACCGAAACATTCACCATCCTCTTCATGAGCTTCATCATCTTCATCTTCAACCTCTTCTTGAATTACCCTCTCTTCATTGGCTAGCCCATCGTTTACCGTCTTTGTCTCGATGACAAACTTGTGAGTGGCACTATTCATTTGCCAATTAGTTTTCTCAAATGAGTTTGTAACCTTCACAAGCTCGGTGTTGGGCAAAGGAAACGATGGACCAGCTTTTTGGACAAACAAATATGGAGCCTTTTTGGATTTTAGAAACTTCATATCCCTCAATTGGTCAAAATCAAAGAAGGTCACTCCTTCCATAGGAGAGTATCCAAATACATTTGGATCCTCTTTCTTTGCAAATGGAGTAAGCATTCCTCCAATGGCCACCACACCTTGAGCCACATGAGCTTGCTTGAGTAGTTGTTTGCTCCAAAAGTAAGCAAAATCAATATTTGTTTCGGTGAGCATGGCCCATAAGATGAAGAGTTCGGCATCTCTCACCGAAGTGTTCTCCTTTCGAGCTAGAACGGTGTGAGCTAGAATTTTCAAAACCATTCAAAAAACCGGATTTCGAACATGATTTGACTTTGAAATGCCGGAAACAAACTTAGCATCTTTATCATGAACAAGCTCTCTCCAAAAGTCACTCAACTTGAATTCCGGAGGAGATTTCAGATATCCGCCATGAGGGATGCCAAAGAGATCATGAATTTCATCACTTGACCATTTACATTTCTTACCCTTCAATCGGAATGATATCTCAATCTATCCAAAACGACCTTCCTCCTTCTTCAATGTGCTCATCACCTCTAGCACTACTCTCTCATATGTATTCCGATCTTGTTCTTGTGTATCATCAAGGAGGGAAGCCCATCCAATGTTAGAGAATAATTGATGCACATTGTCATACAATCCAAGAGTTTCCAAAACCTTCTTTGAAGGGAACCTCGTAGGTTCAATTTTCCTTTTGATAATACTATCGAAGACCTCTCGAAATTCCGGCTCCTTTATCACCAAATCATAATCCCCTGGAATTTTGCAACTCGAAGTGCTAGAAGATGCCACTTCCATCGCCTTTCTTTTCTTAGAAGGTGGAGCGTTGGTTGGAGCCTTAATCAATGCATTACTTGGTACCTTGGTTGGTGCTTTGGTTGAAGCCTTCTTTGGTGCTTCAGATGGTGCCTTTGCCGGTGTTTTGGATTACCCATGACTCCTACAAAGAATAAGAGGAAAATGTGAATAATTTATCATAAATGATAAAACAATTAAACTTATTTATTCACCTATCACTCTTCAAAAAAATTCACCAACAATAGCAAAATATGATAGCCACACACAAAATGCCTCAACAACCAACCATCTCTCCATAATCCTCAACTTTCAAATTCATTCTATTCCTCAAAATAAATTCCCATTAATCATGTTCCAAGAACAACAAGCTATTACTTCACAAGAGCATTCTTTATCAAAAATTGGAATATTTCAAACAACATGCTCAAGTAAAATTTTCTAGCTATTTTTTTTGTTTCAATGTAACTCCTCGTGCTCACAATTCACTTGACATTCTTTAATAACAAAAGATTCATGTTCAATGAAAGTGAACCACAATCTCAAATAAACAAGCATACTCAAGCTCCCACCACATTTCACAACTTATTCCACTTCAACATCAAATTCTCATGGGCATGCTTCATGAATTTCCTAAAACTTATAGTAAATCATGCTTGTGCTCAATTTACTCCAAGAAGAAATTCTTTAAGATAAATAAACTCCAAAAAAACATGCAATATTTCCCCCCAATGATTCCTTTCCCAACAAGCTTCAAGAAACTTCCATCACATTTCACTCATTTATTCAAGAACCCAAAAAACAAATACTTATGCTTGAACAATTTTTCTACTTAAATACTACACAAATTGGAGAGAAAAATCCATACCCAACATGTAGTAAGTGTATGAAAAATTACAAAGACAAGAGATTAGAGCTTGTTACCTTAAGTTCTTGAAGAAATTAAAAATTTAACTCTTAAAGCCCTATTCGTTTTCCTCTCTAGGGTGGAAGAAAAAGTGAATTTCTTGGATGGAAATGTAGCTTATGAGGTGGGTAATGAGTCTATGGAAGGAGTTTGTGAGTTTTGAAGTGTGCAAAGAGAAATTTGGGGTGTAATTTTCATGGGTTTTGAGATTGGAGATGAAAGAGATGAAGAAAAATGAGAGAAATTAGAGAAAATTTGAATTTGGGGGAGTGGATTGGTGAGTCACCGAGTTGACTCGTCCGAGTCAACCGAGTCGGCGACTCACTTGCAGCAGAACAACAGCCGCACCACAGCAGCTCGGCGGGCGCCGTTTTCAGCCACCAGTCGCCGTTCTTTACTGCAGCTGGCCGCGACCCATGAAGCCGAAACGGCGAGGGCCGTTTTTCCAGCCTCCGTCACCGAAAATTGAGCTGTTTCCTGCACATTTTCAGCAGTCAACCATGGTGAGCTTGAGTTGACTGCCAATTCAAAAATTCCAAATTTTTTTTTTTAAACGGAAAACAGAAATTAAAAAAAATAGACAAAATTAAAAAGGAAAGCATCATCATTTCGCTGAATGCGATTTTCAGATTTTTGTTTACACATTTTTTTTAAGGTAAACTCTTAGCTTAAAGAAAATCGAAAATAAACTACAATTTTTGATTTTTAAAATATTTTTCCATTTTTTTTTTAATAAAAGGATAAATAAAAATTAAAACTAAGAAGAACAAAATTAACTAAAACGAAATATAACCTAAGAATTGAAACTAATATGAAAATGCTTAAATAAAAATGCAAATAAAGAAATAAAAAGGATACGTGTTGGAGTGTCTTCCAACGAGCGCTTCTTTTTACGTCGTTAGCTCGACGATATCTGATACATCAAACATCATGAAGAAGGATCGTCAATTCCTCCTTAACTTTCTTCAAGTTGAAATAGGGCTTGAGTCGATGTCCATTAACAACAAAGGTAGAATCATCATTCTTGAGAAGTTCAAATGTTCCATTCTTGTTGCTCTTGCTCACAATATAAGGACCGGTCCACCTTCATTGGTTTCCGGGGAAAAGACGAAGACGAGAGTTAAAAAGAAGAACCTCATCTCCCGGAATAATATCCTTGCCTCGAATCCCCAAGTCATGAAACTTCTTGGCCATTTCCTTGTGAATTCGAGAATTTTCATAGGCCTCGTTTCTCCATTCTTCCAACTCCACAAGATGATCTTTCCTACTAAACCCGGCTTTCTTGAACTCAAAATTGATTCTCTTTGTAGCCCAATATGCCTTGTGCTCAATTTCCAAAGGCAAATGATAAGATTTTCCAAAAACAAGTTGGTAAGGAGACATACCAATCGGAGTTTTGTAAGCGGTTCTATAGGCCCATAATGCATCATCAAGTTTGTTTGCCCAATCCTTTCGAGTGGTGACCGTCTCCAAAATTTGCTTGATTTCTCGATTTGCAAGCTCGGTTTGACCATTAGCTTGTGGGTGATAAGGTGTAGTAACCTTATGCTTCACTCCATACTTAGCAAGTAAACTTCTCAATCATTTGTTGTTGAAGTGAGACCCCATCGCTAAGCAAAGCTCTCGGAGTTCCAAACCGAGTCAAAATGTTCCTTTTTGAGAAATTTAATCACCGCCTTGGAATCATTGGTTGAAGTTGGAATGGCTTCAACCCATCTTGACACATACTCAATAGCAAGAAGAATATAAGAAAAACCACAAGATTTGGGAAATGGACCCATAAAATCTATCCCCCAAACATCAAATAACTCTACCTCAATCATGATGTTTTGAGGCATCTCATCTCTCTTTGTGATATTCCCCATTCTTTGGCACCTATCACAATTCTTCACAAAGATTTGGCAATCCCTAAAAATAGAAGACCAATAAAATCCACTTTGAAAGATTTTCATTGCCGTTCGATTAGCACCAAAGTGTCCACCACTTGGTCCACTATGACATTCTTCCATAATCTTGGGCCATTCACTCTCCATCACACACCTACGAATGAGACCATCGGCATACCTCCTCCACAATTATGGATCTTGCCAATAATAGAATTTCACATCACGAAGGAATTTTTGCTTTCGGTAATCAAATAGATTTGGTGGCAATTCTTGAAGCATAAGATAATTAGCAAAGTCGGCATACCAAGAATCCCGGCATTTCAACAACATGACCCTTTCATCCGGGAAGCAATCATTGATGCATAATTTTCTATCCTCTCCTTCAACCGGCTCAAGTCTAGACAAGTGATCGGCTATCACATTCTCACACCCTCTTCTATCACGAATTTCCATGTCAAACTCTTGTAAAAGAAGAATCCAACAAATAAGGCGAGGTTTAACATCTTTCTTTGCAACAAGGTGACGAATTGTCGTATGATCCGAGTACACAATTGTACGATTCCCCACAAGGTAAGGTCGGAACTTATCAAAAGCAAATACGATTGCTAGAAACTCCCTTTCTGTTGTGGTGTAATTCCTTTAAGCTGAATCCAATGTTCTACTTGCATAGTGAATCACTCGAAACAACTTCTCTCGGATTTGACCCAACACAACTCCCAATGCCCAATCACTTGCATCACACATTAAGATGAATGGCTCACTCCAATTTGAAGTGATCAAAACGGGAGTAGAGATGAGGGCTTTCTTCAACTTTTCAAACGCATCCAAACACTTCTCATCAAAGGAGAACTTAACATCCTTTTCCAAAAGAGAGCAAAGAGGTTTTGTGATTTTTGAGAAATCACGTATGAACCTTCTATAAAATCTCGCATGCCCAAGAAAGCTTCGAATTGACTTCACATTCGTTGGAGGTGGGAGTTTCTCAATAACAACGATCTTGACTCTATCAACCTCCAATCCGGCACTAGAGACTTTATGACCAAGTACAATTCCGTCTTTAACCATGAAGTGACACTTCTCCCAATTTAGAACTAGAGAAGTGTCTTCACATCTTTGCAAGACCTCCGAGAGATTATCCAAACATGAATCAAAGCTCGATCCAAAAACAGAAAAGTCATCCATGAACACTTCCATAATGTTTTCAATCAAACCGTTGAAGATAGACATCATGCACCTCTGAAAAGTTGCAGGGGCATTACACAAACCAAGCGGCATCCTTATGAAAGCAAAAACGCCATAAGGACAAGTAAAGGCTGTTTTATGCTGATCTTCAGGGGCAATCATAATCTGGTTGTACCCTGAATAGCCATCAAGGAAGCAATAATACTCATATCCAGCCAATCTATCCAACATCTTATCTATGAAAGGAAGAGGGAAGTGATCCTTCCTTGTAGCCGAATTTAATGCTCTATAATCAATGCAAACACACCATCCAGTGGCCAATCTAGTAGCAATTACTTCATTCTAATCATTGGTAACCACTGTCATGCCCCTTTTCTTTGGAACAACTTGAGTAGGGCTCACTCACTCACTATCAGAAATTGCATAGATCATCCCCGCATCAAGTAATTTCAGAACTTCCTTTCTAACCACTTCTTACAACACAGGATCTAACCTTCTCCGTAGTTGAACTTTAGGACGAGACCCATCTTCTAACAATATACGATGCATGCATAAAGAGGGACTAATCCCTTTTATATCAGCTATAGACCAACCAAGCACAGATTTGAATCTCCTAAGAACTCTAAGCAACCTATCCAATTCAGACTCTGATAGGTGCTGTGACACTATAACAGGATAAGAGTCATTATCACCAAGAAAGACATACCTTAGATGATCGGGGAGTGGCTTCAATTCTAAAGTTGGAGTGCTCAAATGAGATTCTTTATCTTTGATTGAGCTTCCACTTTCCCCCGGCTTGTTGATATCAAGATAATGCACCTCATTCATTGGTGAGCCTTGGATTGAATCCATGATAGCAATTGACTCCAAAAGTTCATCACAAGCATCATCCAAATCGGTATAGGAATAAAGAGAGTTGGAAATGGTATGCTCAATAGAATCCTTTGCCATAGATGTAGGCAAAGTTTTGATCGACTTGCACTCTTCATAGCTTGGTTCACCTTCTTTTTTCATTGCATCAAAGATCGAGAGGGTGAGGGTTTCTTCATTTACCCTAAATGTGAGGTTCTCATCTTGCACATCAATGAGAGCTCGGCCGGTTGCTAAGAAAGGCCTTCCAAGGATGAGTGACATATCCTTGTCTTCCGGCATATCTAGTATAACAAAATCCGCGGGGAAGATAAACTCCTCGACTTTCACCAAAACATCTTCAACTACCCCTTGGGTATAAGAAATGGAACGATCGACCATTTGGGGACAAATAGAAGTGGGCTTGATTTCTCCAATATCCAATCTCCGAAAAATTGATAAAGGCATCAAGTTGATACTAGCACCAAGGTCACACAACACTCTTCCAAACTTTTGACCTCCAATAATGCATGCAATAGTGAAACTCCATGGATCCTTTTGCTTCAAGGGAAGTTTCTTTTGAATCACCGCACTACATTCTTCCGAAAGATTTATAGTTTCATATGAACTAAACTTGCTCTTGTTAGCAATGACATCCTTAAGAAATTTCACATACCCCGGCATATCTCTTAAAGCATCAAGCAAAGGTATATTGATTTGTACCTTATTGAACATCTCCAAGAACCTTTTCATCTTTTCATCCAACTTTGGCTTTGCTAAACGATGAGGGAATGGAGCCTTTGTGATCACATCCTTGGTAGGGATAGGTACCTCTATCAACACCTCATTTTGAGCTTTTTCTTGAAGAACTTCTTTTCTTGGTTCATCCTCAAGAGTTGAGGGTTCTTCATAAGAGATATCTTTTACAAGAACCTCCTCTTTTCTACTTCCGGATGTAGCATGGTTCTCATAAGCTTTTCCACTCCTCAATGTAATAGCATTGCATCCCTTTGGATTCACCTCCGTATTGCTAGGAAATTGGCCTTGCTTATGTTGAGAAGCCGCTTGGTTAGCCATTTGGCTTATTTGTCCTTTCATCATCTTCACTTGCTTGGATAAGGAAGACACCGTGTTCTCCAATGCATTCACCTTTTGCCCGATTTGGGTGATGAACGTGCTTTGTTGAGAGGACATTTGAGCTTGATTCGCCAACACTTGTTGCATCATTTACTCCATCGATGGAAAATTCTTCTTTGGCTCTTCAATGACTCCTTGAGAGAGGGAGAATCCGGGAGGTGAAACTTGAGCATTGCTAGGATTTCCATATAAAAGATTGGGATGATTCCTATTGCTAGGGTGGTAAGCCGGGTTACCCCCTTGATGACCATAAGAATACCCACCATGTTGATTCCTTTGAAATCCCCATTGGTGGTTTCATTGGAATCCTCCTTGATTTCCATGAAATCCTTGCTTATTATAATTGCCATAAGGCCTTTGATTTACATAGCTCACGTCTTCACTTCCATTAAACTCCAAATTCTCTTGAGATTGATGAACACTTTGAACTTGAGCTTTTCTTTCTTCTTCATACTTTTTCTTGATATTAGCAACCTCCATTGCTAATGCATCATATTTATCATCCTCAATAGAAGCTACTCTTCTTGAATGGGCCCTCTCCATTGGCCATTGATAGCTATTAGCCGTCATCTCTTCAATAATCCTCAAGGCTTCTTTTGCATTTCGATTAACAAGACATCCTCCGGAAGTAGCATCTACAATGCTTCTTGTATGAGGTATGAGACCACTATAGAAAGTGGTTATTTGTTGACCCTCATTGAAGCCATGTTGAGAGCATTTCCTTAGAAGCTCTCTATATCTTTCTCATGCCTCAAACAAGGTTCCGTCACCTTGTTGGGAGAAGTGTGAGATGTCGGAAATAAGCCTTTGAGCTTTGGAGGGTGGGAAATATTTGGAGAGGAAGGCCTTGCACAAATCATCCCAAGTGTGTATGTTGGCCTTGTTCAATCCTTTGTACCAATCTTTAGCCCGATCCCTTAGAGAAAACCCAAACATTCGCATGCGAATAACATCATTAGGAACTCCATTTAGCTTGACAGTGTCACACATATCAAGAAATATGCTAAGATGGGCATTCGGATCCTCCATAGGACTTCCACCAAATTGCTCACTCTTCACCATTTGAATAAGACCGGATTTGAGCTCAAAATTATTGGCGTTGATTGTCCCCCACTCACCTCCTTGGAATTGTTCCGTTTGAGATTGGAACATATGATTGAGTAGAGGTGGTTGAGCCTCATTTGCCCTCCTTTCTTGCTCATCTTTCCATGCTCTAAACTCTTCCATTTCCTTCATAAGAGCTTCCATTGCTTGATGATTAGCTCCCATTACTTGCCTCTTAGCTCTATTATCCCTCTTATGTTGCTTTTCAACTTCCAAATTCAAAGGTAGATGCGTACCCTTCTTTGACCTTGTGAGCATACACCTATAAACACCACCAAAAGAAAAATAATGCTTGAATTAGTATTCTAGAAATCAAATAAACTATCAAAACTCAATCTAAACAATCCCCGGCAACGACGCCAAAAATTGATCACCACTTTTAGTGGGGATGCAATGATAATCGAAAATAGCTTTCGAGTCGAACCTCAAGGATTGTAAGACGAAATAGTTCTAAGTAGTAATTTGACAACTATCCTACTATCCAAGCTACACAACTAGCATATTTTTGTATTTTCATTATCAGCTATGCAAATTAATTAAACTAAGTAAGTAACTAAGAGTAAATGATCTCAAAAACGTATGTAAAATCATTAGAGAGAAATAAGTTCCAAATATAATCCAACATTCACTAGAGACATAGGCTTTGGGATTTGCAATGATTAACCAAATTTAATCTAGATTAAGGGAAAGTTCTTCATAAAATATACACTAACTCTTTTCTCAAAGTAGCAATGTAAGTTGATTAACAAAACACCTATCTCCGACTAAGACTCAAGGTGCAATGCCAACTCCAAATAGCACAAATTATATCTAGATACTCCTATTAGCATGAATTTCTAATATGTTGTGATTTGATGCCAAGTGCTATGAATTAAAGCCTACTAAGCATTTAACCAAACACCTTGTATGCACTCAATGATGACCAATCAATCATGCAATGTAAATTAAGACCGAAATCACAAGACCCGTGAAATAGAAGGCTAATCCTTATACAATACCCAAAAACCTATGAATCTAGATCATGTCTTCATATATTTGAAACCATAAAATATTTAGCTAGACATAATTAAAGCAAAGCAACCATGGAAATGAAGGGAAAACATTAAATAAAGAAACTAGAATGAAATTAGAGTAGAATTAATGGAACAATTCTTCAATATCCAAGCTAAATCTTCATCAACAAGCAAACTCCCAAAGTAGAAAGGTAAAAAATAAAAGTAGGGTTCTAGAGTGAATTATGGGGAAGAAGTCCCTCAAAATAGGCGTAGTAAATCTATTTATAATTTAAAATATTAAAAACTATTAACAACACCAACCTAAGAAATGAAAAACGTGCTTTATGTTTTACAATTTAAAATTGGCAAATTGCCTTTATTCAATCGCCATATTCTTCCTTTTGCAAACCAATTGCGGCGATCCATATTTCATACTCCCTCCATTTCACTTATATTGACACATTTCTTTTTTGGCTTTTCTGGCACGCTTTTCCACGCTTCTCGTTGATGGGTTTCAAGATGGATTTTTGAAGAATTCTTTCTTTTACGGGATACTACGACTATCCCGTAAAAGAAAGAATTCTTCAAAAATCCATCTTGAAACCCATCAACGAGAAGCGTGGAAAAGCGTGCCAGAAAAGCCAAAAAAGAAATGTGTCAATATAAGTGAAATGGAGGGAGTAAATGGCGGGCGCCATTTTCAATTCTCAATCGCCATAAGTTGCTGCAGCTTGCGGCGCTCCATAACTACAAAACGGCAGGCGCCGTTTCTCTTCTTCCAGCCGCCGAATTTCTTCTTTAAATTATCGGAAAATGGCGGTCAACGACGTTGACCGTCCTTTTAAGCTTTTCCTTTTCTCTTCTCGATTCTCGACTCCTTTCTCCTCATTTCTTGACTTCCAATCATCGCATCAATGCTACAAGTTTCCATTTTCCTTCCAAAATCTATCAAAAATATCAAGAAAAACATAGTAGCAACCAAGGATCGAGAATACGGGAAATATAAGAAATACGAATCAACATTAATCACATTTAACCCGAAACACGACTCAAATGATAAGAAAATAAGCACAAAATACGTGTTTATCAAGGATCGGCCAGGAGTCTGCAGCGGACTATCAGCTACCCATCGGAAGATGATGTGGACAAGAAAGCCGAAGCTTTCATCGCCGACTTTTATAAGCAGCTTCAGATTGCGAGGCAAATCTCGTCGGAGCTCAGGTACTTGAGGGGCGATAGCTTTAATTTTGCAAAATCGCCCTGATTATTATTGGCTTTTTTTTTTTTTTTTTTTTGGGTGGGAGATTTGGGCTTTTCAATTTTTATGAGAAGAGCATCAGATATTTTTGTTCATTCTTTTAATTCCTTTTTTTTGGGTATGATTTTTGGTTTGTTGATTTACTGGATCGTGATGAATACGAAGAGATTTTTGAGTTTTGAATTTAGATTTGTCGATAGTAGTAAATTTGCTATTGTTTAAAATTAGTATGTTTGTGGAATATATTTTAGGATGCTACTTTGAAAAGTTGTTCCCTTTTGGCGGCTAATAAGGAGCTTCGACTCCTTTTATCCATTTTTAATCATATAATTATAATTATATAGTATGTACTCAAGTATCATGCACTACATTCACATTATGTTACACACTGCAAGCAATGTAAATTAATTAAAATAACGTACGTTCTCTTTTTGCCATGTAGTAATTCATTAATAGAGCACAATCATTACTTACATTGGTACATAATAATGGTGGTGTTATATTGATCTTACAATCCGAATATACGATCGATTTTAGCAAAGAATAATTAGATGAGCAATTTCATATCCAATGTGGGCATCTCACTAACATGTCTATCTTGACCGTAAGTTGAGGAAATAAAAGTTAACATAAAAAACATTCAAAAATTAAATCATATATGGAGTACCAAAAGAAAACTAGACTATATCAAAAGAGCTGATGCGGTGGTAACACATCGATTTTGAATACGACAGTAGTATCTAGAGCAGATAAATGGTGGGCCACGCCTACCCAGCCTGAGCCTAGCTCGGCTCTAGAAAACTTTTCGGCGCCGAAAATTTCAATATTCGACCCGAATACATTTTTTTCAATGTCTAGGCCGGCCTGTGTTTCACCATACTCTTGACATTTTTGGATAGCCCGACCTAGCGCATAATCATGTCAAGCCTACATAAATGTGGCCCGTTACACCTGAAACTTGACTGGCCCGACGGGCTGGGTAGGCCCGGAGCAACTGCCAATGCCTATATCAAATATTGTGGTAACTGTATGTACAGACCGGTCCGGTCCGGTCCACAAATAGAATTTTATTAGGTCACTTGAGTTGGGCCATAAATTTCTAATAGGTTTGGGCCAATTATGTTATAGCCCAGCTTTATCATGTAGTCCTGCCGCTATGAATGAATATACAATTTGAGTTCTGAAGGAATTCTCCACCGACATTAGGCGGGAGGTTCGATTACACAGCTGGTGCTATTACAGGCCGTAATCGTGGCCCTCCACGTGTATATTATTTTTGTTTTGAATTATTATACGGAATTTGGCATAGTAGTGGTGTTTGCGTTTCCTAGGCAGTTTTTGTGTATGTCAAATCATTACAGCCTTCCCTCTTCTGCTCGACAGTCTAGTAGCAATAGTGTTAATTTTCCTTTATTTAATTCATGGAGTATTTTATGAGCCTGATATCAAAGTTTTTCATATATTTAGGCTGCGTTTGGTAATCATCTCAAGATGAAGAATGATGATTCATCTTAAGATGACTCATATGAATAGTGTCAAGATGAATCATTCATCTCACCATTTGGTAGCAAAAAATTCAGACCCGGATGATATCATATTGTGTTTGGTACAAATTGCAAAACTCTAGATTAAAATTTAAATTGACTATTTTACCCTTATTAAATACCTCTACCGATTTCACTTTTTATCATTGAGATTAAATAATACCTTTATTATTTATTACTCTGTATTATTATTATTATTATTATTATTATTATTATTATTATATTATTATATTATTTTATATTATTATTATTATTATTATATTTATTATTATTATTATTATTATTATTATTATTATTATTTTATTATATTGTTGAGTTATTATTTTATTATTCTTGTTATTATTTAATTATTTTTTTGTTATTTTATTTTATTATTATTATTTATTTATTATTATATTTTATTGTTAATTATTATTTTTATTATCTTGTTATTATTATAATTATTACTATTGTTATTATTATTTATTATTATTTATTCTTGTTATTTTATAATTATTACTATATATATAAATTATTATTATATTATTATTATTACTATTATAATTGTAGTTACTATTATATTATATTTTTATTTTATTAATTAATATTTATTATTATTATTATTATTACTACTATGATATTATTTATTATTATTATGATTATTTTATACATTAATATTATTTTTATTACATTATTATTATTATTATTGATTTATTATTATTATTATTACTATTATTGTTATTATTTATTTATTTATTATTATTATTATTTTATTACATTATTATTATTATTATTTTATTATATTATTATTATTATTATTATTATTATTATTATTATTATTATTATTATTTGAAATCGTATAAATACATAAGGGTAAAATTGTAAGAGAGAGAAAATATTGTGTTACTGTTTGAATGAGTTCACCTCATCCGACCAAAAACGTGAGATGACTAAACAAGGCGGAACAGTGAAATATCAACGGGCCTTGTATTCATTTCGGGCCCTCCAGTTTATTTTAGTTGGTTACCAAACAGTGAGATGAACCAAGATGATCTCTCTCATCTTGGTTCATCTTCTTTACCAAACACACCCTTAAAATGCACTAATTATTTTAAGGAAACCAAAATTAATCTGGAAAAAAATAATACTCAGTTATTCGAAAAAGAACATTTTATTAAAATTTCATTTTTTTCATAAATAATAAAATAAATAAAATAATGCTCCCTCGTCCCTCATTTAGTGAAGCAAAAATTTGGGAACAGAATTTTATGCATTTTGACGATATATTAATAAATGAATACTACCTCCATATCAACTAATTAGGGACATTTACTGTAGATCCAAAAATCAAGAGAGTGGAGAATATATGGTTGTAATTAATTATGAGGAGAGAGAGTTAATTGTAGCCAAGTATTATTCTTTGTCATTTTAGAAAAATATGTCTAATTATTGAGACGGACCAAAACGGAATATGTCCCTAATTAGTTGAGATGAAGGTAGTATGTTAAAATGGAATAATTGTGGATCCATCTAATTATTTAAAATTAAAGTGTTAAAGTGTTAAAATGTCAAAATGTAGAGTGATAAAGTGTTAAAGTAATTGTGCGGCCTACGCCCCAAAATAGAAAGATTCATTAAATGGGGGACATCCATATATAGTAATAATGTAACAAATGGGGTACTACTAATTTTAAAACTAATTTCTTAATCCGCTTAATTACGAAACTCACTTTACATTCTAAACACGACCTCCTCTAATTTTATGACAGAAAGAAATATAACAACTCCAAAGGGACGAAAGGAATATACTACTGCATTTTATTAAAAAGACCGAAAATTCCTGAGAATCCTAAAACATAATTATGACCAAATTAGTTTTATAAATAGATAACCATAATTCCGTTGTCAAAATTTTAAAAAAAAAAAAAAAAAAAATACAACTGTAATCAAATTCAATTATAACCTAACTATCCAAATTATAATCTGAAACTTATAATATAATTTAGTTGTGATAATACTGATAAAACTATAACAATTAATATTCGATTATTATAATATTTGTGAATGTATAATACGGAGTAGTCGGCATTATACTGATGAGGTTATATTATACTGAGAATAGCTAAATTATGATACTTTAATCCATTAATTCAGGATCGATCTTTCGATCTTTCGACTACTTTTTCCCGTGTTACCATTTACTCTCTCCGTTTTTTTCTGAAGTGGTCTACTAATATTCAATATGTGAGGTACTACCTACATCCTATATAGTCAGTCCATTTTTGACTTTTGACTTTTTTCGATACGTTTTTCCACTGAAACCTATTACGGGTTTTAAAATATAATTTTAAATAATTTCATTTACAATTATTTAATGTAAAAATGTAAAATTTGAGTGGTATTTGTTATTCCTAGGCGGTTTAGTTATAAAGCTATTTTTGTAATTTTGTTTGTATATTTGTATGTATAATTGCTTTTGTATTGTACTCGTACTTTATAGTCTATGTATACTAATTTTGGATTTATTAAAGATGAATGAAATGCTGGTTTGAATATTTGTGCGTAAGTTCCATTAAAATTGAAAACCAAATTATGTAAGCATATTTTTTAAAATAGGGATTATTTTACAATGATTTAAATAATACTCTCTTCATATCGTAATATCCCGTAAAAGAAAGAAATCTTCAAAAATTTATTTTAAAACTCATCATCAAGAAACGTGGAAAAACGTGTCAGAAAGTCCCAAAGCAAATGTGTGAAATTGAGTGAAATGAAGGGAGTACGTGTAATCCAACTATGTGTGATTAATAAAAATTACTCAAGAAAACAAAAGTTGGTTAAAATGTATAATCGTATTTACCTTGATTATCCGAGAATTTCAACCGATTATACTCGATTAGGGACTAATTAGGTGATATTCCATTTTATTATGACTAACCCACTAATCCGGGATTGACTATTCAACCATTTACTTATCATCTCACAAATTATCTTAGGATTTCAACCGATTAAACTTGATTATGGACTAATCAAGTGATATTACCACGTCATTATATTTACTTATATTCTCTTAAAACTATTTTAAGTTTCAAAAATTATGAGAATCAAAATATTCACTGAAGATAACAATAAAGTGTTGTACTATATGTATTAAGTTGTTCAATAGTGACGTGTGAGAAAAAAGTATAGTTTCAATTTTTTGTTTATTTTATTGATCTTCATAATTCGTATCTTTCGTGCAACGTACGGGCACGACACTAATAAGGTAAAAATACAAATAAATGTAAAACTTTGTCTTAAATATCATTTAAATCACAAACTTTCAATTTTTTCTGTAAATACGTAAACTTTGAAGGTTGCCCAAATTAAATCTGACGTGGCAGCCGAAATTTTACACGTGTACATATTGTCCGACAACTAAAATTATATCGTTTTTAATTTTTTTTTATTTTATTCAGAGTATATATTAGTATTATAATTTTACTACTTATGAGAGACAAATATATAAATTAAATTAAGAAAAAAAACATCATCTTCTAAAACATGTTTTTTCACACTCGTCTCTCTCACCCAATATGTTCCTCGACTACGGCCGCCGGCGTGACCACTATCGGCGTCACCTCCGGCTTCCCTTTCGTATCGAAAAGCCCCGGGAAGTCTCGTTTATAGATAGAGACAGAGCAGGGCTCACCGTAAAGCAGACCTTCAAGCTCGCCGACGTCAATGGCGGCTTCTTCGATCTCCAATGGCGGCTTCTTCATCTATCTTATCTCACATCGAACCGCCACTGGAACTCAACCCTCTCTCTCTCTCTCTCTTCCAATACCAGATCTGTAACAACTTGTAGTTTCAAACCGCTGAGCAGACCTTCAAGCTCGCCGGTGTCAATG
>CM038112.1:4235142-4283940 GCA_001642375.2 Mentha longifolia
TAACCGCAGCCCTGAACAGCGGCGCCATCGCCGTCGTCACATCAGCACTACTCACGGCTGCCAACGAACCAACTCTGCCGCCGTCGTATTTCTTTTCCGCTATCGACAGCAGCAGGGGGAGTCTATGCTTTCCCCTTAATTCTATTTCTATTTCTTTAAAGTTATGTTATGTCTATGTTTCCATCTATAAAATCAAGTCAAGTTTTCTTTGTTATAGAGATTAACTAAGATCTTTGTTATTGCTCCTAGTCACTGCAGCAGTTATCCATCGTGAAATTGGTTTAAATCTAGTATATTCACTTAAATAATTGGAAAGTAAGGATGGAGATGGAAGTCCTTACTTGCTAGTGACGAAATTCAATGGAGTTTGGAAGGAGTGGAGCGAGTAGGTAGATGTTCAATTGTGCAGAACTGGATTTGAAGAATTTCCTCTTCCTTGGTAACTACATCCCTCTTCTATATACTCTGCAGCAGCAGGGGTAGACTTTGAATAGATGAATTCTTGGATAAATTTTATAAGAAATATGGAGATCCCCTTACTACAAAGGGATTCGATTGCTGCAGTTTTGGTTGGAATCGGAACCACTCTGCGGCAAATTCGGGTTTCTCTCCTTCGATTTGCTTCCTTGCCTTCCTTTGTCTTCTCCTCCTGCGTTCCCTACTTTTCTTTCTTCATCTTCTCTATTCTTTCTTTTCACTATTGTATATTGTGGTGCTGATGGTGAATTTTCAAATGTTGGAAATCGGGGAGGCAATAAGTGAAACCTAGAGGAGATATATTGACGGTGAAAGAAACGTGGCTTGCCAATAATTTCCAATGACAAAGCTGCTGTCTTTCATTCATGAACTTGCAACACCTAATTTCCAGAAATGGCTATAGAGAATTGGGCTATGATTTGGGCTCCAAGTATGGATAATCAAGGAACAAGGTTTAGAGTCCAAATGCAATATTTTCATCTTGTGCCTAAATAATTATTACCTCAAATATCATAAAATTAAATCTAGGGATTACATATCTGCTTAGTTAATGGCCCGTGTTACTCAATGCTAAAATAAAACTAATCTACATCTTATAGTATGAGAATCTAGTTTAGAAGTTCTAACTAAAATTCACAATAAAATTCTGATTCAACTTCCATAGTCAACTTGTTCACACGAGAATTCTATTGATGCACATGTGTGTTTAACTTAGCAAACTATTCTCACTTAATCAACATATTTAACTTAATACTTTACCACTTATTCAGTCTTCTTATTATTAGCACTCAAATTTAACACATTTTTTTGTAATAAATACTAAAAGTCCAACTATTAAAACTCCATTGATCATACGCCCATATATTCTTAAAAATATCACTAAACTCGACTTTCGATCTTGCGACTAATCATGTGAGGGATTTATCGATAAACCTCTGTGTATAAATATTTCGAAATCTGCAAAACGAATTGAAATTATAACTAACTTACACGGATATAGTTTCTTCTTAGTCGTAGTAAATAATAGAATTGTTCTTGAGGGTCTCTGATGAAATCTATAACTCTAAATTGAATTCTCAAAGTCCTATCAAAAGTAAGAAATCTTAAGAAATTTTCAAAAATTTTAAATTTTCCCAGTTTTTTGAAAAGTCGGGATATTACATCCTGCCCCCCTTAAAAGAAATTTCGTCCCGAAATTTACATACCTTCTAAGAATCTTGGATACCCATTGTACACCTTAACCTTTAACATGAAATATATGTCGAACGGTCAAAGCAACTTAACGTCTTAGTCGCGCCGTACTTAATCACATGAATACAAAATTTATATACTTTATGGGCCTAAACATGATTTAAAATAACTCTCAAGGCTTAGAGGAAAGTCACATAATAGATTTAGTATCAATGTAATTTATTTGACTTCAGCTACATTTTATGAACTTCATTCTGCTAAGTTTAAAAAAAAATCTGAAAACTTGAGAATTCTTGTACTAATTTCTAGCTCACTTCTCAATTGATTTAAAGGGCCCAACAACAAAACTCTCTTACTGCCAAAGTACCTTAACTAATTACGGGTCCAAGGAAAAATAAATTATTAGTTATAAGGAATGAAGAATGGATGAAATTCATAAAATCCCTTCACCATCTTCCCCATCTAACTCACGCCCCTGTTCCAGAACCCAAACACAGGAATTTACTCTGTTAATTCTTCTTACTATCTCTCTATTTTTACTCAAGAATTTCTAAATTTATTACTCCTCATCGATTTATGTCACTCAAATCTCAATTCTCCATTCACGCTAGAAAACCTAATATCTCCTTTCATTTTCTTTTCTAATGCCGGCGATACCACTGTGTCGCCGCCGCGACTCTTAACATGAACACTCCCCATCTATCCTCATTCTCCCTCTATGATATACTTCAATAATAGAAATGAACTTAAATTCTACAACTTCGTAGATTTCAGCTTTATAAAACAGGGAGTGGTCATTTCTTCCATTCCTATTTATTTCTAGTTCCAAAGGCTGGCAAACAAATGAATTCTGAGAAATGATGTTTCGGTTTTAATTATCTGGAAATTGATCTTAGAATAAGTATTGAGTCTGAAGGTTGGAATTAAAGAGTGGAAAATGTATATCGATCATTTATACATCCTCTGAATTTTATTATGCTTCTGATACTGCAAAGTTTTAGTGAATTCGATGTTCAACAATAAAAGGAAATCAGCTTGAAATTCTAAATTTGTGAAACTTAATGTAGAGAAGGTAAAGGTGGTGGGGTCCTTGTGTAATTCTGCTTGACTGAAACTTGGCTAAAGGAAAGTTGGGCAAAAATGCTTTGAAATCAAGAATATTGTGATGAGATTTCAAGAAGATGAGTTTTGGGAGAAGTTGAGAATGAGCCTAAGATAGAGCACGGCGCTCTCACCGCCTAAAATATCTAATATTATATTATCAATATTATTTTTAATAAAGAAGTCATGGGCAAAGTTTATTTCAAACTTCTCATCTAATCATATTTAAAGTTCTTACATGGCCCATGCCGTCGAATAAGAAGGCTTCCCAACACTTGATAGATGAAATAAACCCAAGCTTTCAATGATCAAGTAGGTGGCCCAAACCTTTAACACCAGCTAATTGATGGTGAAAAGTTGTGCTGAAGTTAACTTTCGTACCTAGCTCTCCCTACAGGCTGGTCCAAAACCTATACATAGATTTGGAATCTTTGTCTGACGTAATCGATATAGGAACTCCATGTGGGCGTATAATCTCACAAGCATCTAGTTGTGCCAAGTTCTCTGACACATAAGTGATCAACATAGGTAAGGAATGAGCAAATATATTTCTTCTCTTTCAATTCTGATGTTTCTACGAGAGCTACAACACAACCATCTACATTCATAGGTGGATAAATTATTTCTAATCTCTGATCCTTTTTAAAATCAAACTCTTGTGATTAATAGAAATTTCATAACTAATTCCATATAGTTGGTGTCTCCTAATTATTATAGAATACAAAACTGCTCCTAATTCCAAATCATGAGTAGGACAGGTTAAATTCGTGTGACTTAAGTTGTTAAAATACTTAAGCTATTACTCTTACACCTTGGATCAACACACAATCTAGTCAATTTCTTGATGCATTCGTATATACTGCATATTCTTTATTCAATTGCTCTGCTGAATTAGTGCAGTAGTTACTCTCTTCTTGAGCTCATGAATGCTTGCTCCACATTCTTCGGTCCACCTAAACATAATTCTTTCCTAAGAAATTGTGTCATTACTTCCTATAAATCTTCAGTAGTAGCTGACTAGATTTAAGAGAAATTTTGATCACGTGAGGATTAGCGATTTCCAATCGTGCACTACTTCCACCATCGCGAGATCCACTTTGATTCCTTCCACTAACATACTATGACCTAGGATTACTACTTCCTTCAGCCAAAATTCAAACTTACTGAATTTGCCGAGTAATTTCTCAGTTTATGGCTTTCTTAGGACCATCCCTAAGTATTCATTGTGCTCCTCTGTACTCTTCGAGTAGATGCGTGTATCAACTATAAATACCATGAGAAATTCTCCTACGTATGGATGAAACACTCGATTCATCAAATTCATGAATAATGCTGAAACATTCGTCAAACCAAATAGCATTACTAAAAATTTATAATGGCTATATCTTTTTCAAAAAGCTGCTTGAGATACATCTTCAATTCGAATTTTGAGCTGATGATACGCGGACTTCAGGTCTATTTTTGAGAATACGTTGACTCCTTTGAGTTGATCGAACAAGTCATCTATCCTACATAGAGGATATCTATTCTTGAGTGTTAGCTTGTTTACTTGGCAACAAAACAATTGATGCAACTGACAAGGAGTTTACTTTTGAGGTATGATTATGCATCACAGGTAGAATTTGGATTACCTTACAAGATTATACACCTTTTTCTTTTCTTTTTTTTTTCTTTTTTAGCAACATACACGATAGCAAGAAATTATAAATGAACTCAAGTACTCTATTTAGTCTCTAGTTGGTATGTATATCTGGCTGGCTGTAGAATGTTGAAACAGAAATTCCACATGAGCACACTAAAAAGAGGGCTAGGTACCCCAAGTAGATTTCACAAACGCTGAACAAGATGAACCTTTGGAAAAGGATAGTCAAGAGTTATCTATGCCAGAAGCTTTGGAATCAACAGACATCAATGAACTCAAATATAGGGGGTGAAGACTTTGATAAAACCTGATTTGGAAACTAGGGAGCATACAAAAACTACGAGTGTGAAGGAAGAAACAGAAGTGGAGAAGCCTATTGACTCCTTGCAGGTTAAGCCTGAGAATATTAAACAACATGACTAAAAAAAAAAAAAAAAAAAACATAAACCGTTCCATCAAGGAGCAGTTCTCAATTATAGATCCGCGAGAAATTTCCATTGACAATACAGAAAGATAATCTTTTATAACAGCTCAAACAAATGAGGAATGTGCTGAGATAAAGGTGTATAGCATTCTTAACTTATCATCATCAACTCATTTGACACCTAAGTAAACAATAAATGGCTAGACTTAAACCTAAAGTGAAAATGTTCAGCGGCATCTTTCTACAGAATCCTTTTTTTTTTTTTTTTTATATAAATAGAACTTTTATGATTTTTATTCTTACTACAGGATATTGCAAAAGGTATTCCAGATTGTGACAAGGAAGATAGCATACAAATCAAAGGAGTTGGCTCACCAAATCTATTGAATGAAGCTACAGCGGGAAATGCCAACGATGACGAGTCAACAAGAATCCTCGAAGACAGTTTGATCAAGGAAGGAGAATCTCCTGAGTCATTGCAACTAGAAACTCAGGATATTGAGGCACCTCCTTCAAGTCGAGACAAAGTATTAAGTTCTTTAGATGAGCACAACCCCATTTCATATTCTGAAGGAATCACGGTTAATGACAAAGAGGAGATAGTTGATGATGCAACTGGTTTAAAGGATGTATCTCCCAAGGATAAGGTGAGAATCAAATTTGTGAATTACCGTGATCCTTAAAGAAAATGGAATTAGAGAATATATCTTCATTTAGGATGTTCTTAAGTTTGTGAAAAACATTCCGAGTGAAGACAGAGAACTCATCAACTAAAGTGGATGGCTTACAAAAATCTTCTTCCGAAAAGAAAAGAAAAAGAAAGAAAAAAATGTTTGGGAGAAAGGATTGACGATGTACAAGCCAACTTGTCAGAAAGTGGGGGAAAAGAAAAAATATTCTTTTGTAAAAGAAGAAGTACAGATTAATTCTTTGCAGGTAGTAGATGAGGATATCAAAGATAGTTCTTCTACTCAAGATAGAGAAGCAAGCTATTTTGAGGAGCAAAGACCAACGGTATATTCCCATGGAGCAACAGGTGACCAAAAAGATGCAGAAACACTTGATTTAAGTGATCCAAAGGAAGAAACTCTTGAGGATAAGGTTAGACACGAAGTAGTGTAATGACTTCTTTATCATGAAATTAGAGGAGAAATTCTTAAAAAAAAAATGAATTGCTATGTTATACAATAAACAAGCTAACAAAACTTATTTCTGCAAAATAAATAAATCTAATGAATGTTTGGTACTTAATGCAGAATCATGAAACTACTCCGCGTAAAAATACTAATGAAGATTCACTCCAAGTAGATGGCTTGATATTGGGAGAGAAAGAACGGCCAGAAAAAAGAAAGTGGAAGCATATCAATAACAGATGCTCGAGAAGATAACATCACAGAAGAAACTCTGGTTAGGGAAGTAGCACACGTTGAGGATCATAGTAACTCTTCACAGGTATTATCTGAGAATACTGAAGTAGTTGCACCATATCAAGACACAGAAAGAAGTTCCACGTACAGAAATTCTAGGTTTAAAAGATATCTCAAGTATCGAAATAACATAAAAGAATACTGATGCAACAAAAGAGATAAATCAAGAGGCTCAGGTAATTTTTGTTGGATTTTACTACTTCACGTTAATTGGGCACATAGATGAAAGTTAATAACAAGTTTGAAGAATATGAAAATCCAAAAGTTCATTCTCCAAACTTTGTAATATAAACTAGGCTACTTCTAGTGGTTGCATATCCCAACTCGACGCTTAAACGTGCCATTAGTCGCTATCGTCTCATAGTCGTTCTGAATAAGGATAAAACCCTTAAAAAAAAAAGTACATACATATTTCTTTCTAACCTCTTATTCTTTTCTCACGTAAGGATATTCTTTAACAAGGAGTCGGGAAATTCGGTTAGTTTTCATAGTAACCTCATTCTCAAAAGGATATCAAGAACTTCAACCTATTTCCTAGATTCGTTCCTCTTTGTCGATTAGCGATTCACCTCTGTTTTCATCGTTCCGCACAATGTCGTTCTTTTCTAGATTTTTCTAATGTTCTTCCCAAGAAAGTCGGGAACTCACGTGGTATAATTCTTCTCTTAATATTTCAAGCACTAAGGTAATAGTGAATCCTTTAGGCTTCTATGTTCTCGTTACCTAGGCTCATAAGTCTAGCATAACCTGTCATTGCTCTCATAACCAATCAACTATGATGCATAACAAAAATCATGGTATTTCAAATTTTCAAAATTTGACAAAGCAAGAACTTTACAACTTCATAAATCTCCATTATCATTCACTTCAATCTCATAACTTCTCGATAACAAATGCAAGTTTCATATGCTAAACGTTTCATACCTTCTTTCTGTTGAGCGTTGAGTGGAGGCGTGTTGAGAGTTACAGGTGAATTTCTAACTAGTCTAGTGAATCAAACTAGACTACACTTGAAGAAATTTGGTACAGAGCGAGCGAAAAACCATGCTCTGATACCACTCTGTCACGCCCCGGCGTAACTATGGGTTGGAATAAAGAAAAGGGAAAAGAAAAGAAACGAAAAAGGAGTACAGACATATAAAATCTATTATTGAATCGATGTCAACAATCAAAAGAACTCGAACAAATGATAATTAAAATTTTGCACGAGTCAACTCGAAATCATTACCGAAAGAAAGGTAACATGCACTTAAACTCGAGTAGCAAGCACTCGAGTGAGATTTACAACGAACCAAGTAACCTAAGAAAGATACCAATGTTACATGACTTTCAAAAGATAAAGCCACGTAGGTTGGAATATGCCTTTGTAGTGAACAAAAGTAGTATATTTAGTGAAATACAATTTTTTAAGCATACAGCGGAAGACTTAAACAAACGTAGATACATATATGAAGATATGCATCTCTTTCTGCACCAAAGTTCAAAAAGACGAACATCAATCTCTCTCAACACAGCCGCCATCGCCACCTCGCTCAACCTGCAAGTTTTTGGAAACACGAGCAGGGCTGAGTACTTGATGTACCCCGTGAGTTATGCCAAAACCATATAGAAATCAGTTATTATTCATGCATTCATCACAGTATAGCACAAGATTTTAGGAAAATAACTCATGCATACTAAATCTCATTTTTTTCGCACGTGCTCGGATGTACAACCCCTTTCGCATCCCTAACGTATTATCCATATCTGTTCCTCTCGCGCCGTGAAAGTTGGCCACCTTTCACGG
Organism: Mentha longifolia; assembly: GCA_001642375.2. Taxonomy (NCBI): domain Eukaryota; kingdom Viridiplantae; phylum Streptophyta; class Magnoliopsida; order Lamiales; family Lamiaceae; genus Mentha; species Mentha longifolia. Next base: position 4,243,191 of record CM038112.1, read on the forward strand.
TCGCAACTATTCTCGTAAACCGGCCCTCACCTCCCGGGCACACAGTTTACAACTTCGTGTACACTCCCTGGCTAACAACTCTTACTTAGCACAGAGCCGATCGTCGTTGGCGAACCAACACAGATATGAAACATACAAATATTTTATGCATGAATAATCTTAGAAACTTGCATTTCATGTCAAAACATGCTTCATTATAGCAAAATTATACTTTGCTTAGAAAATAACGCCCACCTGGCTACACAAGTGGTTGAGTGCTTCTTAATTTCCCTTCATGTTCCTTGGCGCCTACCTTGTGCTTGACCTTTAGGAAGCAAAATTTACCTATTTAGAAAAGCTCAAGTCTTATAGAACTATGTAATTTCTATTTTAACATATATATACTTCCAACTCTAGATTTTTGAAGTTTTAAAGTTCCATATCTACTTCCAGCTTATCTCTTGATTTAGGCCTTAGTTCGATTAATAACTAAGCTCAATTGGTTTCCTTTTTATTATAATAAACACCAATTATAAAGAAATCTAAATTATTCGTTCAAGAGATGGAAAATCGAACCGTGTTTATTCTTAATATTAGACTAATCATACTACCTCTCGCTTCACAGGAATACTCATCTATTCGTGAAGAGAACAAGTATAAAATTAGTAGTATATATATATATATATATAGCCAGTTGAGTGTAGTTGCATATGGAAGAAACAGTGGTAGAAGATAATTACCTAGTCAAACACTACAAGGGTTTGAATAAAGGATGGTGGAAAATCTTCTGAAAAATTCGACATAGTCTCTGTGTATTTTAAGTGTTTCCGGAAATAATTATTCCGCTAGATTCTCAACTAGACAAACATCAGCTAAAATGTTCGATATAAAAAAAACATACGGCTCCAACCTCATATAAATCACAATTTGCATTGTACTATCAAGACATTGAGACTTCAACTTTAATTAAAAATTCTCTTACTAATTAGTTCATCGATAATAAACTGGATGCATTTATCCAGGCTAAGTTAAATGATTAACTATTAGATTTATAAGATCATACATACTAATTTGAATATGAACAAACTTGGTATTCCCGATACTTATAAAGTGTTATAAATAACTAAATTATCTAAGCAAATGTTTTACATTTTGATTAACTCAGTCCAAAAGGCTTTCATGGAATCAAACATTAGTTCAAATATGAACCAAGTAGAAACGAATAAATTAGTCTGAATACAAAATCCATCTAAAACCCATATTCCTTAAAATACTAGCCCACGGTTCTACTATGAAATTAATTACTCAACTTTGTATAATATTTCCTAGTCCGTTTCTTAACAATTACATCTCGCTCTCGCACTCATTCACCACTCCTAAATCCTCCCAGATCTTGTCTTTCTCCATAGCTGCGATATCTTCTTCAGTCGCTGGCAACGTTGATAAGCGCCACCAGCACTATAAGCTTCTTCTTTTATCCCATTCTTCTACCCATCACTAGAACATATCTATTTTATTAAGGACTGATTTTTATAAAGTAAGAGGTTCTAATCTTCTCTCAGTTCAAAAACCAGCGAAATACGTTGCCTCGCTGCCAGAATCGTCACTGTAGAGTCGCTGCCGTCTTTATTCATCATCGTTAGTGGCAGCAACAGAGGCAACGGCTGCCCTTGTCTCTCGCTCTCTCAGTTTTGGCGAACTCCATGATATTCTAGTGCTGTTAAGACTCTCTCTCTCAGTTGTAACCGCAGCCCTGAACAGCGGCGCCATCGCCGTCGTCACATCAGCACTACTCACGGCTGCCAACGAACCAACTCTGCCGCCGTCGTATTTCTTTTCCGCTATCGACAGCAGCAGGGGGAGTCTATGCTTTCCCCTTAATTCTATTTCTATTTCTTTAAAGTTATGTTATGTCTATGTTTCCATCTATAAAATCAAGTCAAGTTTTCTTTGTTATAGAGATTAACTAAGATCTTTGTTATTGCTCCTAGTCACTGCAGCAGTTATCCATCGTGAAATTGGTTTAAATCTAGTATATTCACTTAAATAATTGGAAAGTAAGGATGGAGATGGAAGTCCTTACTTGCTAGTGACGAAATTCAATGGAGTTTGGAAGGAGTGGAGCGAGTAGGTAGATGTTCAATTGTGCAGAACTGGATTTGAAGAATTTCCTCTTCCTTGGTAACTACATCCCTCTTCTATATACTCTGCAGCAGCAGGGGTAGACTTTGAATAGATGAATTCTTGGATAAATTTTATAAGAAATATGGAGATCCCCTTACTACAAAGGGATTCGATTGCTGCAGTTTTGGTTGGAATCGGAACCACTCTGCGGCAAATTCGGGTTTCTCTCCTTCGATTTGCTTCCTTGCCTTCCTTTGTCTTCTCCTCCTGCGTTCCCTACTTTTCTTTCTTCATCTTCTCTATTCTTTCTTTTCACTATTGTATATTGTGGTGCTGATGGTGAATTTTCAAATGTTGGAAATCGGGGAGGCAATAAGTGAAACCTAGAGGAGATATATTGACGGTGAAAGAAACGTGGCTTGCCAATAATTTCCAATGACAAAGCTGCTGTCTTTCATTCATGAACTTGCAACACCTAATTTCCAGAAATGGCTATAGAGAATTGGGCTATGATTTGGGCTCCAAGTATGGATAATCAAGGAACAAGGTTTAGAGTCCAAATGCAATATTTTCATCTTGTGCCTAAATAATTATTACCTCAAATATCATAAAATTAAATCTAGGGATTACATATCTGCTTAGTTAATGGCCCGTGTTACTCAATGCTAAAATAAAACTAATCTACATCTTATAGTATGAGAATCTAGTTTAGAAGTTCTAACTAAAATTCACAATAAAATTCTGATTCAACTTCCATAGTCAACTTGTTCACACGAGAATTCTATTGATGCACATGTGTGTTTAACTTAGCAAACTATTCTCACTTAATCAACATATTTAACTTAATACTTTACCACTTATTCAGTCTTCTTATTATTAGCACACTCAAATTTAACACATTTTTTTGTAATAAATACTAAAAGTCCAACTATTAAAACTCCATTGATCATACGCCCATATATTCTTAAAAATATCACTAAACTCGACTTTCGATCTTGCGACTAATCATGTGAGGGATTTATCGATAAACCTCTGTGTATAAATATTTCGAAATCTGCAAAACGAATTGAAATTATAACTAACTTACACGGATATAGTTTCTTCTTAGTCGCAGTAAATAATAGAATTGTTCTTGAGGGTCTCTGATGAAATCTATAACTCTAAATTGAATTCTCAAAGTCCTATCAAAAGTAAGAAATCTTAAGAAATTTTCAAAAATTTTAAATTTTCCCAGTTTTTTGAAAAGTCGGGATATTACATATTATTATTATTATTATTGTTGTTGTTGTTGTTGTTGTTGTTGTTGTTGTTATTGTTGTTGAGTTATTATTTTTATTATTCTTGTTGTTATTATTATTATTATTATTATTATAATAATAATAATTATTATTATTATTATTATTATTATTATTATTATTATTGTTGTTGTTGTTGTTGTTGTTGAGTTATTATTTTTATTATACTTATTATTATTATTATTATTATTATTATTATTATTATTATTACTATTATTGTTATTATTTATTATTATTTTATTATATTATTATTATTATTTTATTATATTATTATTATTATTATTATTATTATTATTTGAAATCGTATAAATACATAAGGGCAAAATGGTAAGAAAGAGAAAGTGTTGTGTTACTGTTTCAATGAGTTCAACTCATCCGACCAAAAATGTGAGATGACTAAACAAGGCGGAACAGTAAAATATCAACGGGTCTTGTATTCATCTCGGGTCTTCCAATTTATTTTAGTTAGTTACCAAACAGTAAGATGAACCAAGATGATCTCTCTCATCTTGGTTCATCTTATTTACCAAACACACCCTTAATCGACAAATGTATTGGGATGTTATGGTCCACTATCGCAATTATTATTTCGCACATAGGAAAATAAAGTTTAAGGACCAATAAATATTGTAGCACGAGGGCTGCTTGTGATGTAAGATTGAGTTTGAGTGATCAAATAAAAAGGAATAAAATAAAGAAAAAGCAGTTTTTTTCTAGTTGACTCTGTCGAACACGAAATTAAGTTCAAAGCCTTGCGGTCGAAGCCGTCGACTCCATGGATTTTTCATTTTGGAATTTTGCAACCTGCTCCATCTTCATTAAATTCTATTCATATTCATCGCGAATTTCCCATAATCAATTAAACTTCATTTTGCATTGTGATCCCTCCCTCCTTCATTGAATTAATAAAAATTGATAATAAAAAATAAATTATAAATGCTAATTTTACTGAATAATCTAATCAGTTCGTATCCTCTATTAGAATTTTATGTTACATCTCATATTACATCAAAGAACGATTTATCACAAAAAATTTAATAATTGATGGTTTTTAAAATATTGTAGACACGTAAAAAATTAAAGTCGCGGATAATTGCGGTAATTGCAATATAAGATTCGAATCGTAACTTAACACGGTTTCCTGTCCTGCTCCATCAACAAACCTGTCCTGCTCCATCAACCTACTGATAGGATGTGGCCCAGAAGAAATAGAAGTGAAGCTCAATATCAAGCTCAATATCAAGCCCAAGAGAAATTAAGGTTAGGGTTATGTAAATCCTCTATAAATAGAGGAAAGAAACCTTGTAAAAGGGGACGGAAAGTATTCGAATAAAATTCATACTCTTGCTCCGTGGATGTAGATCTCACAAAAGATCGAACCACGTAATTTTCTGGTGTTCTTTTACATTCTCTCTACGCTATTTAATTTCCCCAAGAAAATTAAGATTCAACACTGGCGCCGTCTGTGGGAATCGATCAATTTGTGTTACAGATCGAAAATTTTCTTTGGGGGATTTAGGCGCAGGGAATGATTCACGCCGAAAAAAAAAAGAAAAAGAGGAATGTTCAACCGCCATCCTGCGCGAAGCTCCATCCCCCACACGGAGAAGGCAACGCCGCCACAACTCCACCACCGAGCAGCCCGCCATTATGGCAGCAAAGCTGCCCAGAAGAGTCACCGCCGCCGCTCCATGGAATCATGGCCGCACTGCAGCCACCAGCAGCAGAGCGCGCAGCGGATCCTCCGCGAGTTCGCACGGCGGTGCAGGACGCCGTCGTCGAGGCTGTGGCAGGTGGCGAACGAGTTGGCGCCGCGTCCGGCGTCGAAGAGCACCTCCAAGCTGCACCAGCAGCAGAGCGCGCAGCGGATCCTCCGCGAGTTCGCACGGCGGTGCAGGACGCCGTCGTCGAGGCTGTGGCAGGTGGCGAAGGAGCTGGCGCTGCGTCCGGTGTTGAAGAGCACCCGATGAGCTGCACCAGCAGCACCTCTATGCCGAGCTTCCGCAGCACCTACCCCGCCGATCTGAACTCGACGAGCTGCAGCCACCTCCAGGCCGGGCAGCGAGCCGACGTCGCTACGCCGTGCCGGGCTGTAGCCGGGAAGCAGCACCGCCGAGCTCACCACGGTCCCGGCGTACCACGCCTCCAGCCGCCCTGGGTCGCCGTCGATGCCGAGCTTGAGGGCGATGGCAACGGTGACGATGACCTGGCACACCAGCAGCTGCACTGCCGAGCTCCTTCACGCCGAGCTGCAGCCCCCATGAAGAGCAGCCGAGCTATGCCAACGCCGAGCTGCGCCTCCACCACGAAGGCGATGACGCCGTACCTGCACCAGCAGCGGGCCGAGCTGCACTAAGCTCGCGACGAAGGGCAGCCGAGCTGCACCGATGTTGAGCTCGCGCTTCGGCCGACTCCGTCGAAGAGATGCCGAGCTGCACTCGACGAGCTGCAGCCACCTCTAGGCCGAGCTGAGAGCCGACGTCGCCGCAGCACCTCCAAGCTGCACCCGATGAGCTGCAGCACTTCCCCGAGCATCCGAGCTTCCGACATCACACCTCCATGCCGAGCTTCACTCACGAAGTCGAAGGTGACAACGTCATGAATGCCGAGCTATCGTGATGAAGGGCAGCCGAACTGCACCGATGCCGAGCTCGCGCCGAAGCGCGACTCCGTCGAAGAGATGACGAGCTGAACTCGACGAGCTGCGACACCTCCGACGAGCACCACCGCCAAGCAGCAGGCCGAGCTCCCGCCGACATCGCCGCAGCCCCAACGCCGAGCTACTGCCCTCCGTCGAGCTGCGTATGCCGACGTCGTCATCGCAGCACTGCCGAGCTGCAACTGCGTGGGCCGACGTCGCCGCAGCAGCATCCGGCTAAACTGAAGCTCTCATCCGAGCCGCCGATCTGCCGAGCTGCGTCATGTCGAGCTCCTCCGGCTTCGGCGCAGCACCGCCGAGCTACACCTGCGTGGGCAGACGTCGCCGCAACAGCAGCCGCCGAACTGAAGCTCTCCGCCTCATCGCTGCAGCACCTCTGAGCTGCAGCGTCAAGCTCGCCCCCGCCGAAGAGCAGCCGAGCTGCAGCAGTGGGCCGATCTGACGAGCTGCACCGCCGCAGCTCCCGACGAGCTGCAACACTTCCCCGAGCAGCCGCGCCTACCCCGCCGAGCTGCTTCACTGCACCACCTCCGAACCGAGCTATCGCGACGAAGGGCAGCCGAGCTGCACCAATGTCGAGCTCGTGCTTCGACCGACTCCGTCGTATAAGTGCCGAGCTGCACTCGACGAGCCGCAGCCAAGTGCTCTCAAAAGCCAATCCTCGTCTCACGACGAGCTGTGAGCCGACATCGCCGAAGCACCGCCGAACTCCCCATCGAGCTGCAAGCCGACGTCGCCGAAGCATCGCCAATCTGCGATTTGCAACCTTTCGAAATTCAGGAAATTAAATTTCCGATGAATTTTCTACACAGAATCGGAAATAAAAAATTCCCAAGCTGACCCCAGCCAGGGGCTCTGCCCCTTGGACCCCGCCAGGGGCTGCCGCCCCTTGGACCCCGCTATCGGGGGCGCTGCCCCCGAACCCCCGCCATGCCGACGTCGTCGCTGAGGCACCACCGAGCCAACATTGCCACGAAGCTTCTACATCGAAGCATGACGCCGACCTCTCAACGCCAACTCATCAAGAAAAGCCCCGAGAATGTCTTCTCGCGAAGGTCAATTCTTAATTATAATTTCTTTTATTAGTTATATATATATATACTAAAGCCAATCCTCGTCTCACGACGAGGAAGAGCTACCTAAAATTTAAACGCGCGTAGGGAGACCACTCCTATCGATAAATTCGACAAACAAGGAACACGAAAGCCGAAACTTCATCTTTAGATGAAGTGGCTAATCGAAAGCCGAAACTTCGTCTTTAGATGAAGTGGCTAATCGAAAGCCGAAACCTCGTCTTTAGATGAGGTGGCTATTTTAAAGACAAAACTTCATCTTTAGACGAAGTAGCTACTTAATCGAAAGCGGAAACTTCATCTTTAGACGAAGTAGCTACTTAATCGAAAGCCGAAACTTCGTCTTTAGATGAAGTGGCTAATCGAAAGCCGAAACCTCGTCTTTAGATGAGGTGGCTAATCGAAAGCCGAAAACTTCTTCTTTAGATGAAGTGGCTAATCGAAAGCCGAAACCTCGTCTTTAGATGAGGTGGCTATTTTAAAACCAAAACTTCATCTTTAGACGAAGTAGCTACTTAATCGAAAGCCGAAACTTCGTCTTTAGATGAAGTGGCTAATCGAAAGCCGAAACCTCGTCTTTAGATGAGGTGGCTATTTTAAAGCCAAAACTTCATCTTTAGACGAAGTGGCTATTTGAAAATCGAAACTTCGTCTTCGAACGAAGTGGTTAACTTAAAGCCAAAACTTCGTCTTCGAACGAAGTGGTTAACTTAAAGCCAAAACTTCGTCTTCGAACGAAGTGGTTAACTTAAAGCCAAAACTTCGTCATCGAACGAAGTGGCTATTTCAAAACCGAAACTTCGTCTTCGAACGAAGTGGTTAACTTTAAGCCAAAACTTCGCCTTACAACGGAGTAGAGCTATTTAAAAGCCTAAACTCGTCTAAGACGAGTACGAGCTAGCATTTCGACTTCATCGAAATTCCAATTTCGATGGGGCAAGACAATTCAAGTTCGACCTCAAATCACACCCTCACTTCTATGTCTTTTTGGGGAGGGATGTGATAGGATGTGGCCCAGAAGAAATAGAAGTGAAGCCCAATATCAAGCCCAAGAGAAATTAGGGTTAGGGTTATGTAAATCCTCTATAAATAGAGGAAAGAAACCTTGTAAAAGGGGACGAAAAATATTCGAATAAAATTCATACTCTTGCTCCGTGGATGTAGATCTCACAAAAGATCGAACCACGTAATTTTCTGGTGTTCTTTTACATTCTCTCTACGCTATTTAATTTCCCCAAGAAAATTAAAATTCAACACCTACCTAGCAACTTCTTAACCTATAGGCCACAGAGCGTATATATATATTCCACAAAATCGGTCCCCATTTCCATCAATTAATCCTTAATAAATTCTCATTCTCTCTCTCTCTCTCTCTCTCTCTCTCTCAACGCTCTCAGTTAAATTCTGTACATGGCCGAGAACCGGTGGTCATTGGTAGGGCGGCTGAAACGGGCCGTGAAGAAGATAACATTTCTCCTCGATTTCAACATCAACCGGTGGAAGCTGACGTCACTGCTCGGGCAATCGCCTAGCAATCGACGGCTGAGCTTCACCGATCGGGGCGGCGGGATCAGGGCGTGCTTGGATGAGTCGTCGGAATCCGAGGGCCCAGGATCGGCGAGGTGTCTGCAGCGGACTATCAGCTACCCGTCGGAAGATGACGTGGACAAGAAGGCCGAAGCTTTTATCGCCAACTTTTACAAGCAACTTCAGATCGAGAGGCAAATCTCGTCGGAGCTCCGGTATTTGAGGGGCGACAGCTTTAATTCTGCAAAATCTCCCTGATTATTCATTGATCTTATCCGAGTTTTTAATTATATTTTTTCTTCTTCTTTTTTTTTTTCTCTTTTTTTTTGGTGGGTGATTTGGGCTTTTCAATTTTTATGAGAAGAGCCTCAGATATTTTTTGTTCATTCTTTAATTTCCTTTTCTTTTTTGTATGATTTTTGGTTTGTTGATTTGCTGGATCGTGATGAATATGAAGAAATTTGAATTTTGTATATAATTTTGTTGATAGAAAATTTGCTATTGTGTAAAATTAGTCTTTTTTTGGAATATATTTTGGGATGCTATTTTGAAAAGTTGTTCCCTTTTGGCGGCTAATTAAGTACTACCTCCATCCCACCTAATTGTCTCATTTACTTTTTGATATTTCGTCACGCTTTTCCACCAAAATCTAGTATGAGTTTTAAAATATAATTTGAAGTATCGTTTCTTTTACGGGATACTATGACACTTATAGTATCCCGTAAAAGAAACGATACTTCAAAATTATATTTTAAAACTCGTACTAGATTTCGGTGGAAAAGCGTGCCGAAATGTCAAAAAGCAAATGGGACAATTAGGTGGGATGGAGGTAGTAGTTCCAAGGAGCTTCGACTCCTTTTATCCATTTTTTATTACTATATAATTATAATATTATATAATATGTACTCAAGTGTGCCATATCATGCATTGTATTTATGTAACGTGACGATATATGTATGGGGTAGTCAATTGAAGACTTTTTACATGAGAAAATTAGTATTCTGATGTCTACATTCAATTTATAATGCATATGTAATGGGAAATCAGTTACACTACAAAGCATTGTAAAATAAAATAAAGTTTCCTTTGCCATTTAAATCATTAATAGAGTGCACTCATTACTTATATTCGTACATAATGGTGGGTGTTGTATACAGTATTTGATTCTATAACCCGAATAAATGATCGATTTTTGCAATGAATACTTAGCTGAGCAATTTCATTATCTTGACGTGACTTGAGGAATCATAAGTTAACATATAAAGAAAAAAAAAAGAAAGCAATAATTAAATTATACTTGGAAAAATATATACCAGTTTAAGAGAGCTGATATGACAGCACCATATTAATTTTAGATACGTAGAGCTAGATAAATGGCGGGCCGCATCCACCCACCTGAGTCCAGCAGGCTTTTGGCTAAAAAAGGGTTGGCCAAGCCCTCTTAAAAACTTATCAAGCTGAAAATTTAGTTCGAAAACACTTTTTTAGTGTAAAAATGTCATGTCCAGCCGGCCCAAGTTTGCAGAAATGAGCTGAGATATCTCAACTACCAAACAGACCCTAGTTCCTTCTGCAATCGGTCTTTTTTAAGCAGATTACGAGACACTGAAGATAAAAGTATTGATTTTGTGTACGTGATTAGTAAATCAAGGTTTATATTATGAAGGGATTATAGAGTTTATTTATTAAAATGAAAGTGTCACATTTTTTCATGGACGCCCAAAAAGTAGGGTACTTTTTCATGAACTAAGTATTAACTTATCTTCATTCTGTACTTCATTTTACTTGGTGATCGGAAATCCACGTCATTTTTGTAATTACTATACTATATAGAGTACTATATACTATACAGTTAATATTCTCATACTGTTCTAGGGATGACCCAATGGTAAAATAGTCCACTTATGACTTAAATGGTGATAAATTCAAATCTTAATAATGTCTCTACATGCATGAGGTATGTTACACGTATTCTCTCAAAGAAAAGTGTAATTTATAAGGTTTCCACAACATTTAAAAAATAAAAAAATCTCTTACCATCTTTAAAAAAATACTCCCTCCATCTCATTTCAAATGTCTCATTTTATTATTTTATACCTCACATATATTTAAAAATTGGGACATTTGAAATGAGACGGAGAGAGTATATACTCTAGAAAGTAGACTTGGCCTTTTCACCAAAAAAAAAAGGGAAAAAAACTCTCTAGATATGGGCGAAGTAACTAAGGTATGCATTTATGAAACCTTTCCATCTCTGCATTTTTAATTATATTCTTTTTCAGATTAGTTGTTGGGAAAAAAAAAAAAAAAAACTATGATTGTAACACTGGTTTTTGATTCTTTACAGTTACAATGTTCTCAAATTTTTCAGTAACAAAATTATGTCCTGACGTAATTGTACATATATGATCATGATACAAATTGATGGAAAAGATTAGGAATGACGTAATTCCAAAATAATAGTAATGTTGATAATTATAATTAAAAACGCTGTGTTGTGATTACGAATGTAAAAAAGGGGTATAACGCTTTATTTCAATTCTCTATGATTTAGTTTGTGGACCCCACTTTACTAATAAAAGATTTTTGAGTAACTGAAATGGAAAAGATGAATAAATAAGACAAAATCTGTGTTACTGTTGCAAAATACTACCTCCATCCCATTACATTAGTTCTCTTTACTTTTTTATTGTTTGACACTCATAGTACCCCCGTGAAAAAATGAATACGTCAAAATTATATTTTAAAACTCGTATTAGGTTTCGGTGGAAAAGCATGTCGAACAATCAAAAAGCAAAGAGGACTAATATAATGGGATGGAGGTAGTAATCAATAAGAAGAAGGAGTTCGATTACTTAAATATAATTCGACAATTCGATTCGGAATAAATAAATAAAAAATCAACAGATATGAAACTCAGCTTCACCACAGACAAAGAAATGGAGTTGAAGCAAGAGAAGGACTATATTTTCCGTTCGAAGCTACCGGACATCTCCATACCAAACCACCTTCCTCTGCACACGTACTGTTTCCAGAATCTCTCCGGCCACCGCGCGCGGCCGTATCTAATCAACGCCGCCACAGGCGCAACCATCAGCCATGGCGAATTCGAGCTCGCCGCGCGCAGAGTCGCCGCCGGCTTCCACGCTTTGGGGATCCGCAAATCCGACGTCGTCATGCTTCTCCTCCACAACTCGCCGGAGTTCGCAGCCGCATTCCTCGGCGCCTCTCTCGTCGGCGCGGTCGCCACCACCGCGAATCCTCTCTACACCGCCTCGGAAATCGCGCTGCAAGCGAGGATCTCGAGGCCTAAACTGATAATCACCCACGCTTGCTACGTGGAGAAGGTGAAGCACTACGCCTCCGAGTCCGGCGCGAAAATCGCGACGATAGACCTCCCGCCGTCGCCGGAGATCCTCCGATTCGCCGAACTGATGAGATCCGACGAGAAGCAGGCCCCGCCGGTCGAAATCGACGCCGACGACACCGCGGCGCTGCCGTTCTCCTCCGGCACCACCGGCCTCCCCAAGGGGGTAATGCTGAGCCACAAAAATCTAGTCTCGTGCGTCTCGCAGCAATTGGACGGCGAGAATCCGGCCGTCCACACCGATTGTGCGGATCGGGTTCTCTGCGTGCTGCCGATGTTCCACGTGTACAGCATGATTTCCGTGATGCTCTGCTGCCTCCGCGCCGGCGCAGCCGTGGTGATTATGCCTAAATTCGAAATTAATCAGTTAATGGAGATAATCGAGAAATACAGAGTGACGATTGCGCCGTTCGTGCCGCCGATATTGCTGGGGATCGCGAAGAGTCCGGCGGCGGCGAAGTTCGATCTATCGTCCGTGAGGAGAGTCGTGTGCGGCGCGGCGCCGATGGACAGAGAGCTTGAGCTAGCACTGAAATCGAAGCTCCCCAATGCCATTATTGGACAGGTAATTTGTTAATTAATTTCAGATCTCCATTCCCCAGTGTACTTTTTTCTTAGCAGAATTTTACAGATTCCCATTATTATTACTTCGTATTAATTAACTTTCTTTGATAAATCAAGATACCTAAATCATTATTTCTATATTTTATTAATGCGAGCAAATGCAAAAAACGAGTGACATATATTTTTTTTATTTTTAAATTTTAGTCGACTTAAATTTGTTGCGTGCAAAGAGCTAGGTGTTAATTAAGTAGTAGTAGTAGTAGTAATAAACAGATTTTATGTCAGTATCAGCACCCATCGATGCTAATTAATATCTGATTATAAAAATTTATCGGAGATCTTCTAGGAGTATTTTGGTTGATAAACTACAAAGTTATAATTGCACCACCTTTCATGCTGGTCATGGTTACAATCGTGACCACTTCTTGATTTGCAATATTAATTATTTTAACCATTTTGCTTATACAATCGTGTTTACTTTTTATATTAGAAAGATAGATGAGATCAGGTAATATAATATACTATCTCCGTCCTGTATATAATATACTACATCCGTCCTGTTTATAATGAGTCTGGTTTTATTAAATTTGGTTTATTATAATATTCACCGGGCTTAAGCAAAACGGAATGAATACTATAAATTTTTAATAAATAGACAGATTCATAAATTTTAAACGATATTTACTTTGAATAATAGTAATAGATTTCTACGATTAATTATATCATGCGTGCATGTTTGTTCACTTATTAGGAACAGATACAAAATATACTAATTTTTTTATATTTTTTTAATGGTATTCGACGGTAAAGAAGTTTTATTATAAAAGTAGCAATAGTTGGTACAAAGTTACCACACAATTATCTCAAGTATAAAATTATATTGCAGTATGGAAAAAACAAGCCCAAATTTTATACAATTTGGCCAACTTTTTTAATATAAAAATAAACGAGATATAAAGCGATGAAAATACTTTTATACTTCAAGATACTCCCTCCGTTCCAAACCACTTGGCTTGTTTCTTTTCGGCACGGGATTTTAGGAGAATGTGTGTAGAGATAAAGTATAATGATTAATATTTTAATGTAAATTTCATTGTTTTAAAGCTAGACCATCATAGATGCATAAAAATATATTGATGTCTGATCTTAAATGAAAGATCGTATCAAGACCTTTAATTTGGTATAAAAATTATAAAAATCAGAGAACAAACGAGCAAGTTATGATAGTTTAAACTTTTAGGATATAAATTATATTGGGATACGTGCTGAGAGGTGAGTAGATGATGAGATTATTAGTGGTTCATTTGATGACTAATTCTTTCTATATTAGGAAACATGTCAATTGGTATGGGACGTCCCGATATAATATACAGGCCAAGTGGTCTGGGACGGGACGGAGGGAGTACAATATTGTTATCGTAACATTCGTATACAGTAGTCCAACCTATACGCCACTCATGGTTAAATACTTATATACTATTATTGTATCTTTCTTAATATAAAAAAGAAATACTGTATGATACTGTCTCAAAGATTTTGTTTAAAAATTATTTGGATCTACAATTGTGTAAATTATTTGCTTAGGACTGTAGTGACTAATTTATGTGTCGGTCCCGATTGAGTCGGGCCCATGAATTCTTCACAGCCAAGAAAATCTGAAGAAAGTTTTGTGATGTTTTCTTGAGTGGACCAACAAAGTGACAGTCTTCTGTCTTCCCTTAATAAGTCAATTATATAATCAGTTGTTATTGAAATTCAAATTCAGTTTCCTTATTAAAAAAAGAAATTCGAATCAATTTCATTTTAATTCTTCATTTGGATTCTACTGTTTTTTCGTTATGTAAGCAAAGGTTGAATTACTGCTTCAAACTCCACCATCTATTTTCCCTCTATAGCATTGCCCCAATAGTCACTTGATCCTCTATCCCAATTAGAGTGTACCAAAATCAATATTTCTTAATTTAATTTAATTTATTTATTTCATTTTTTTTTTTTTGATATTATGATTCAATTTAACTTTACACTAATTGAATAGGGTTCATCCATCCAATTAGGGTTTATTATTTATTTTTTTTAATATTTCATTTCAATTTTATTAGTTAAAAAATGAAAAAAAAATGCTAAAAATAATTATATATCCTAATTGAATTAATGAACCATTGATAATTAGTAAAATATTAGACTAAATCATATTAAATCGAAATTGAAAAAAAAATTAAATAAAAATCAAGAAAAATCAATTTTGGTACACGATTAATACACCATAGTTGGTACAGTAGTCCCATCCGGCCAATAGTATATATGGTGTTCATAGTATAGGTAATATGCAATGCTTTTGATAATTCAAGAAAGCATGTGAAAATCAGAAATGTTGACAAATTTACAGGGCTATGGTATGACTGAAGCTGGAGTCCTATCAATGTGCTTAGGATTCGCCAAAATCCCATTCAAATTCAAGGCTGGTTCTTGTGGAACTGTGATCAGAAATGCACGGATGAAGGTCGTGGACCCCGCCACCGGCGCCTCTCTTCCGCGGAACCAGACAGGGGAGATCTACATCAAGGGAGACGCTGTGATGAAAGGTGATTAGTTAAGCATGTTAATTTCAATGCGTTTCTTGAATGAAGTAAAAAGAAAAAAGAAAAAAAGTTGTTTATCCACGATGTTGTTATGGATGTTGGAGAAGGCTATTTTAACAATCTGGAGGCGACGAAGGAGACAATAGACGAGGAGGGATGGCTCCACACGGGGGATGTGGGGTACGTAGACGACGACGGCGAAGTGTTCATCGTGGATCGGCTGAAGGAATTGATCAAGTACAAAGGCTTCCATATTGCCCCTGCTGAACTTGAAGCTTTGCTCGTGGCTCATCCCTCTATATCTGAAGCTGCTGTGGTGCCGTGAGTTGATTTTTCTCTAATTTCTCTGTTCCTCTGTATTGATTTGATATTCATATCTCTAGTTTTTAATTTCACTAAAATTAGAAATGCGGCAACTTATATATTCTTGCAGAATGGCTGATGAGGCTGCTGGAGAAGTTCCAGTCGCATTTGTAGTCCGTACAAATGGTGCCAATATTCCTGAGCTTGAGATCAAGAAATATATAGCTGAGCAGGTACTGCGTTATTTAGTTTGTGACGATGATATATTTAAAAAAAATACTATTATTTACCAAAAAACAGAAAAATAACTGTTACATCAGCCGTTGGCACGTTAAATTCAAATTAACTTGTGTTGAATGTTTGCAGGTGGCGCCGTACAAGCGGATAAATCGGATATTCTTCACGGATGAAATTCCGAAGGCCCCCACGGGTAAAATTTTGAGGAAAGATCTACGGGCTAGACTTTAATTTAAATGCCAAGAAGAAGAACAAAGGAACGTGAATTGAAATAAATCTACATTTAGAAACGATTGTATCTTTTTTTTTTTTTGTTCATTTATATATGTCTCGAATTTCTATCGTCCTAAACTCCTAATATTAGATTTTTTTTAAAATTTTTTTATTTAATTTTTATGGTGTTTAAGCGTATTAACATTATCTTTAATTCAAATTGATGTTCTAATAAATGAAGATTGTACTTCATACACGAAAACGATTAGTAGGAAGCTAGATATTACAAATGGATGTTACGGAAAATGCAAATAAAGAAATGAAAGCGAAATAACAATAACTTTTTACACGAGAGGAGACGTGTGGTTTTTTTTTTGGTTTTTTTTTTTTTGGTTTGGATTGGTTTGGTGGGATTTTTGTTACTTTGCTAATAGAGAATCATTTTAGCCAAAAATACATCAACAGAAAGACATCTAGAGAGAGAGAGAGATGAAAGAAGAAAGGAAGGAGAAGAAGGGGAGAGTTTGTGTGAGCGGAGGGACAGGGTATGTGGCGTCGTGGCTCATAAAGAAGCTTCTTCAACATGGCTATTCAATCAACGCTACCGTCAGGCCCCACCGATCTGGTATACTACTCGTACTATACTCCACTTAATTTCTACCTCTAGGCTCTAGCCATGCCTCAATTATTGCCTTCTTATTTCCATAATTTTCCTTTTTTTGGATAATCGACTGCTACTTCAGTTTGTGTTTTTGAGCAGCAATTCAAAGTCGATCTACTGTCTATCCATTTTCATTCAATTCACTATTCTGATTTCTGAAATGGAAACAGCATTTCTATTTTTCCCCATTTTCTGCATAATTTGGACCAAATTGGTTATTCAAATGTGACTACAAAATAAAAATTGAAGCACAGTTAGGATTTCTGTAATCTTGATAATTTCTAGGGTTTTTTCTGTAATTTCGTTTTTTTTTCTTCGTGCATTTCAGGTTTCGGGTCGGTGATTGTATTCGCCACCGGAAAATCGAAATATTTTTTTATTATAATTATTATTAATATTTTTTATATATTTACATAAAATTTTAAAAGTTGGATTTTTAAGTTCAAGATAATTTATATATTTATGGATAATTTTGGCAATTTAACTTTGGTGATCGTAATATTTAGTTTGTATTTGATATGAAATTAGTTACTACTAATATTTAGTCTTATGATTTTATATTGTTGTAAAAATATTACTATTAGTATCGATTTTAGATGAAAATTAGGTGTCTTGATTAAAGTTAGTAGTGAATAAAGTAAAAAAATATACACTATATTTTTATATTCTTTAAAATAATTTGGGATTCGGGTTTGGTTTTTTCTTTTATTGAAATCTGGATTTTTTTTAAAATTTTTTTCAATTTTACAAAAAACCGGAACCGAAACTCGAATGATCCCTGCATTTTTTATTTGCATAGTTGTCAATTTGCCACCTTTGGATAATCGACTGCTAATTTAAACTGCAATTAATGTTCAGGCGTGAAGAGGGACCTAAGCTTCCTAACAAACCTACCCGGTGCAAGAGACAGACTCCAAATTTTCGAAGCCGATTTCGAAAATCCAGAAAGTTTTGAGCCTGCAATTGAGGGATGTGTGGGAGTTTTTCATGTAGCTCATCCAATAGTTTTGAATGATGAAGAAAAAGAAGAAACAGTCACCAAAAAATCCGTAGAAGCAACTCTATCCATTCTAAGAACTTGCCTTAAATCAAAGACGGTTAAGAAAGTGGTTTACACATCAAGCCTAGCTGCAGTTATGGCTAAGGAAAAGATCCCACCTGTTTTGAATGAGGATGTTTGGAGCGATGTCGATTTTCTCAAGAAACTGAGCTTCACCGGAAGATCCTACGGCATTTCAAAGACGGAGACCGAAAGAGCTGTTCTTGAATTTGCAGAGAAGAATCCTATTGAGTTAGTCACTTTGATTCCGAGTTGGATTCATGGCCCGTTCGTTTGCCCTAATTTGCCCAGATCGGTCCATTCGTCTCTGGCTTTGTTTCTTGGTAATGTTTTCTTTAACTGGTTGCTTTTCAAGAGCGTCTGAATATTATAATAGACTCAGTTTCAATAAAATGAGCTCCTGATGTGCAGGAAACGAGAACCGGATAAAATATCAGACGATTACTCCCATGGTGCATGTAGATGATGTAGCTAGTGCACATGTGTTTCTTTTCGAATGTGCGGAGGCGAAAGGGAGGTACCTTTGCTCTGCTGTGGAAGTGAAGTATGATGATTTGTGTGAGTTTGTGAGGGGAAGGTATCCTCAGTTTGAAATGCTGAGCCCAGAGTAAGCAGGGGATGCATAGTTTTTGATCTCTCGTGTTTTCTTTTGATTTCAAAATGCGTGTTTGTTTCTGAATCGAGGGGTCGATTTCTTGCAGATCGTTGTGTGATCATGCGATCGAGTTCAACACCATTTCTTCGAAGAAATTGTTGGATACTGGATTCAGGTATAAGTATGGGCTTGAGGAAATGTATGATGATGCAATTGAATGCTGCAAAGAGAAGGGATTTCTTTGATTGTGATTATTTATTTGGTGTGTGTTGCCTCTGCTGAAACAGTGAATATGTGAAGTTTGATGTGTATTTGCATAATTAATCAATAATCATCAATGTAATTTACTACTGTCTGTGTGTGACTGTGTGAGTATCTTTCTAGCCTTTGTTATGAGAAGAAAAAAGTTTTACAAGCCTCTTTTTTTAAAAAAATGTTTTGCTTCAAAAGAATAAGATTTTATACCTTCCAAATGAAAAAATGGACTATTTAAATAAGATATGTTTGAATGGTATTAGCCCATTTAATTATTGGGCTAAGCTGCGCCAAATCGAAAAAAATTGGGCTCTGATTTTTGCTGGAGGGCCAGAGATTAGATTGGGCCCCACACCTAAATTACGAAAAGTAATTCCAAAAAATATATATTTAAGAAGGGTTCATATTATAGTGTGCGAATATAGGAAGAATGCTTATATATGTTCAAAATCATACTTAAATTTGCACGTAATCATACTTATTTTAGCATCATGTTTTTTTATATATAATTTGATGCTTAAAGTATTTTCATGTTTATTATATGTTGCAACTAAGATTATATCAATATTGTCGTAAATTTTAGTAAAATCAATAGTTCAGATCAATGACCTATTATTTGTCACGTAAGATTTAAAAATATATGAACCAAACTATAGATATTGTCTTCCTAATTAATGTATTTTCTAAATATAATATAACTGTGGAATTTGAGCATTTCATACGGCAATAACAAAAACGCACTATAAAATCTTATGTTGGAGATTTGATTTTTAGAAAATTAATTCTTGAAAATCTTTATTACAAGGCAAGTAGTCGGCATAATGAGCCTCGAAAAATCTTTAATGAGGGTAAAACCCAAAATTACTATATGTAATAAGACAATGTAATCACTCACCAATTCGGCAATGCCATTCTATATGCATGAAATTTTATTTGTCACGTAATTGGTTAAGGATTAATTTTTCATTAGTGGCTAATGAGGTGGTGACACGTGGCTCCATTAGTCAGACGTTTCAGTTTCTAGGGGTCAACTTGTGCTGGATTAGTGTTGCCACTAAAATTGGCTTTTCCAATTTTTTGTATTTTGTTTTTAATCATAGTTGATTATTATTAGTATTTGCTTATTTTTTAACGAAATTGATCAAAATAAACTCTTATTATCCTAAAAGTGTAGTACTATAATTTAAAAAGCTCTTGTTTTCTTTTTCTTTCTTTCTTTTTTTAAAAAAAATCCCTTTTATTATATAGTTGAGTGAATTAAAATCGTGTGACAGTAATTTCGTTGTCTACCAATCTAGTACGAAACTAAAATAGGGTCTAATCCCTAAAGTTATGGTGGAAAAAGTCGAAAGATTAGGACATTTGATAGTCTTAATGGAATTAATTAAGCATGCTTAAACAACTAGCTAGGTCATGACTCATAATCAACTGATGAAATTTGATTCTTGTTGTAATCCATATTGCATTAATATCAGAATTAGCTGCATATAAAAAAGACGATAGTCAATTCATCTTTTCCATTCCATGAAATCAATCGATCTCAACCTCGAAATTTTGTTGGGTTGTTTCCTTTTCTTCCCCAAAAGATAAATCAACAAAATTCAATTGGATAATTATGAAATATCGTTATGAGATAGGATTAGGATTCCACGAGCCGTATTATGCATTTAAATCATTGATGTCACCCTCTCGATTTAAAAGAATTTAAATTATTGTTTAAGAAACAAATAGTTAATTTGATTTTCAGCATTATATTTATATATATACGTAACCTTTGAGTGGTGATCTTGACTCCATTTAAGAAATTATTATTACAGTTGATTCAAAAAAAAAAAAGGTACTATCCATTCAAGAAAGATGCCCATAGATAATATAATTCTTCGTTAATGATATGCTAAATAAAACTCATTAAATATATCCACGTGTTAGCAAAACAGTGAAATGAAGAAGAAATGGCGTAGTCAGATAGTCAGACTGTGTTGTATTCACAAGCCTCAAAATAAAATAAAATAAATAATTATGAAATATGATTTCCGACAGCAAATAAACATGTTTTCTGCAAGAATTCCGACCTCCTCTCTCTCTACTTTTCTAGGAAAATTCCTACTACTGCTCCCACCCAAACCTCGCGTTTTCCCGAGCTCAGTTATTGCATTCTCGATTTCTATACTTAAAAAATATGGCAATTTTTTTGAATAAAAAAAAAGAAGAGGTTCACAGGTCAGGGTTTTTTTTTATTTTAATTATAACAAAAATGTAGTAATTCAAAGGTCAAACCAATTTCAAAAAAAAATAAAATGAGGTCCAATTATTTTTATAAATCAATTAAGCTAAAAATATGAAGGTTGTACCTTTGAAATTTGAATTAAAATCATCTGCATAGAACATAATTTAGCCTTGTGTTATTACTCCCCCTGTTCCATCAAAGACGATATGTTTATTGACTACTTATATAAGATATAAATTAATAAAACGTTTCATCTTCGTTGGGATGGAAACTAACACGTATAATATATTCACCCATAACCTTTGTATAATTGTATTGCGAGGGAAAATCCACATTATGATGATGTTTCATGATCCCCAAATTTGCTGCAGGTATGTCTAAGTACAGAAAGAGGACATGCTAAATTAAATAAGCATTGAACCATGATGCAAAATTTAATTAATGGGAATTAATGTTGTATTGGAATCTTAGGACTAGGTACATTCGTACACAAATTATGTATACTTCTGCACAAGATTATGTTTGTGTCTCTAAATGAAGTGCATGAGACAGTTAGTTTAATCACCCTAATTATTGCCGACATTCAAGATCTTTGGGATCCCTTAAAAATTAATTAATTAATTAATTATAAAAAAAACAATAGGAGTAATTAATATATATATTTCCAATTTTCCATGCATGTTATGCCAATTCAGTAAAGCCCATTTCTCTCTCTGAATATTTTAAGTGCCACTTCTGTCGCATGAAATGGGCTTCTAATTAGCAGACTGTTTCATTTAATTTTTAAAACATTGGCCCCATGTGCTCTTGTTTTCACTGCCGCCAAAATGACAAAAATTTGTGTCACCCGGAGGCACCGTGCGGTCGGGCCCAAAGTGTCAATCTTTATACAGAAAAGTGTCAATCTATATGAATAAAAGTGTCAATCTTTAACATAATTATTTTACGAATAAAATGATAATTTTTAAAAGTGTTAATCTTTATACAGAAAAGTGTCAATCTATATGAATAAAAGTGTCATTGTTTTAGCCCGGCCGCACGGTACCTCCGGCTGACCCAAGTGTGTCCCCGCCAAAATTAGTTACTGCTCATTCATCACTTAATTCAATCAAATATTGTGAACCTTCTGAGTATCAGACCACGATAAAGTGCAACCCAATCAATGTTTTAAAAACCGGACCGGACCGGACCGGCCAGTTCAACCGGTCGGACCGGGAACTGGACACAAGACCGGTCCGGTTTGGGTATGAAAACCGGTGGTCAGTTTGGCCCGGCATTGAACCGGCCGAACCGGTAAAAACCGAAAAAACCGGCGAACCGGAGGCTGTTCAATAATTTCCCCTCAAATATAAAAATTTTAATTATGGGAGTGGGGAATTTGAACCATTGACCTCCCAAATTAGAGACCATGCATTGTACCACCACACCAATTCACTTATATGTATAATTTGGGCCATAACATATATATATTTCATTATTTAACCAGTTTTGAATCATCCTCAATTTTAATATATAAATTTTTTGAGTATTAATATAGAGTATATAATATGAATATGTATATTTTTCTTACGGATTTTAATGTGTGCTTATTCAATTTTTATGTACATATACTATATAAATTATGAAATTCTTGATATTTATCTATATATAATAAATATTATAATTATTTTTATTGATTTATTTATTAAACGGTTCGACCGGTTTAACCGATTAAACGGTACAACATGCATGTGATAAATTTTAGGGTATAACATGATATTTATATTGTGAATTTTGCTCTTAATTTTACTTTTTTTCTTCTTCAAAAAGTAAAGTTTTTATTTATATTTACTGCTCATAATACATTCACACCATGTAAAAAGAAGTGATTGGACACCACATCCACAATTTCATTATTTTTCATTATAGTACGGAATATTCAAAAAGCTAAGATTAATGCACGGATAGATGAATGAATTTATAGTACGTAGTACTTTTTAAAAAAAAAATGAAGATAATGCAAAATCATTTTGTCAGATTATGTCTCATTTGCTGGTAAGGGTGAATCCATAAATGAATTGGATCCAAGAAAGAGAAGCATCCTTGTATTCTTCCATCATGGATTACATATACTACACCCAAGTTCATGTCTCAAACACACACACACACACACACACACTGAAATACATATACTCACATTACCTATAAATAGTGACGGACCTACGATGATTTAATCATCGTGGGTGCTAATCTATATGAAAGTTTTATCGACAAATACGAACATAAAATTTCAATGAAATATGTACTAATACATAGAGATTTCCGGCGACTGATGTAGGGGCTTCAGCCTGTGCTAGCCTCCACGTAGGGTTGCCCCTATCTATAAATACATACATACATATATAGATGATGTGTGAATGGAAACAAATAAAAGTGGTTTGGAAAAAAGGCAAGAACTTGTTAATGTAAAGTGATATGAGTTAATCAACTAGTGTAATTGACGTTGTTTGTTTCTTTTGAAGAAAGAGTCTATTATTAGTTTACGTAATTGATATAGTCAAGAGGGATTATCTTCAATCTCCATCTTCTTCTTTATTTAGAAAAATGAGTGCAAGATCTCCCTCTCTTTTTATGTCCCCATCCCTCTTTAACCCTAAACCAAAACCCATGGTGTCATCGCACTCATACTAAGATTATAATAATTAATGTTCATATTATTATTAAACTATAATCAACGTACTCTTTATAAATTCAGGGTGAAATGTACTTAAAATTAATTAAATTATTTATGAACCGACAAGGTGCTCTTTGCTGCCTTTATTAGAGGTGGCAGTCCTTTGATTCTCTCTATGTCTCTCTACATAATGCAAGGAAAACTATACAATTAATCAAGTCAAGTGGGCTTCTTCTACTCAATCTTCACCCTCACTGTGTGTATTATGTGTGTACTTGTGAGTATATATAAACAAACCTAGCCTTCTAAAAAATCTACCTCAGTCTATCACTGCAACTAATCCACACACACACACACACTTAGATTTTTCACTCTTTCTCTTCAATTTTCTTAAAAAAAAATTAAAAAAAAAAAAAGAAAGGAAGAAAAAAAAACTTAGAATCAGCCATGAATTACGACGCTAACACCTCCCTTAACCTCGGCTTCTCGTCGAGAAAGAACGGCTTAATCAACCTAGACCTAGTGCTAGACCCCACGTCGCCGCTGTCGCCGTCCATGTCGCCGCCGCTGAGCCCCGCCGACCAGCGCGTCTTCTCCTGCAACTACTGCTGGAGGAAATTCTACAGCTCCCAAGCCCTAGGCGGCCACCAGAACGCACACAAACTGGAGAGAACCTTAGCGAAGAAAAGCAGAGAGATGGGGTCGCCGCCGGCGAAGGCGGACTCGGCCTCGGCTCACCGGGTCGGGCCCGGGTTGGATCGGTTTCGGGCTGGAGACTCGGGTTACGGCCATGCTGTGTGGATTCACGGTGAAAGCGTTGATCGTCGCCAAGAGGAGTACGGCCACCTCGATTTATCTTTGAGGCTTTGATTTTTTTTTTTATTAATATTAATTAATGCGGAGGTTATTAATTATTTGTATGGTTTTTTTTTTTTTTTTTCCATGGCGTGGAAATTATGGTCGGATATTATTATTTCATGCCGAAAATGATTATTTCTGCTATTTCTGGGTGTAGGGAAATTTAATTTCGAATGGAAATATTTAGTTCACTGCTTAATTATGAGTTATGACTAACATTCTAAAGTTTAGTATATTGACTCGCCATTTGTACGTTATAGCATTAATTCAAGATGAAGTATATTTATGATCGTAATTTAAAAATATGCTCAAGTTATCGATTTTTCTCTTGATTGTTTTCTCATTTTTCTTCCTTGATTTTTTAAAATCTTATTTTAACCTAGTGTTACCCTTTTTACGCTTAATTTCTGTCATCGATCCTTAATAAATTTATCATCTTTCATTAAGCGTATATATATGCTATGTAACTCGCAGATGATATAAAGTGCATGTGTATATGACTTTTTTACTTCACAAATTTCTAGTAAGAAATTAATTATTTACAAAAGTTTGGCAATAATTGAGACATGAATGAAAGTTAACGAAAAAAAATCTGTTGATGATTGCAGATATTGATAATTATTATTTCCTCCGTCCTAACAAAGATGAGACGCTTTCAAATATATACATATAAGATATAAAATAATAAAATGTTTCATTACATGTTAAATTTTAAAGCGTGAAAGCATTTACTTGTAAATATAGATGGTTTGTACTATTGTCACTCTAATTTTATGAAAAGAACCTAGTGTGACTAGGATCACACTAGAAATATATATAACTATTTGCCTTTTGAATTTATTGAAATACAATTTGGCTGTACGAGGATCCTTTCCCTTTAGTTTCTTCCAATTTTGAATAAGACATAGCTTCAACCATTTGTTTTTATAAAAGATTCGGGAA
The DNA here is from genome assembly GCA_001642375.2 of Mentha longifolia. NCBI lineage: Eukaryota > Viridiplantae > Streptophyta > Magnoliopsida > Lamiales > Lamiaceae > Mentha > Mentha longifolia. The sequence continues at coordinate 4,268,362 of CM038112.1, forward strand.
TTCTAATTTAATTTGGTTTATTTATTTATTAAATCGAAATTAGCCTTTGACCCGCTTTGTAAACGGATCCGGACCGTTGTAGGGCAATACTCAATGTAAATTTAGAATCTTTCTATTAGCATAAATTAAGCCTAAACCTAGTAAATATTTCCTAATCTATAGTAAGTCTTAAATTAGGTGATATTCTTGTTGGATTTAAATTGGGCCCAAAAATTGACAATTTTGAAAATGCACGCCCAACCTTCTAAATCGAAAATATAAAAATAGTACTATGCATCAAAGAATTTATTATTTATAGAAAGTAAATTTAATAGTTTTCTTTTTCTGCTTCTCAAATAAAAAGGCGAGCACACTTTCCAGAAATTAAATTATTAATTTCCAGATATTATACACCGAAGATAAATGATCATGCATGGGCCTATTATATGGCCTGCAAATCTAAGGAGTTCCATGTTTCATGACAAGATATATAATTAAGATGCTACATAAATAAATAATTTTATTTAAATATAGCAAATTTGATAATGATCCACTGAAGAAGTGAATATCAATATTTACAAATACATGGATATATTTAAAAAAAATTAATGTGCGAGAGATAATTTAATAAATTATATTACAAAGTTAAATAAAGTTAACTATATTTGGGTGCTGTAAAATCACTATAAAGTTTCATTTCAGGCAAGTCATAGCCACTTCTCTCTTGAGATAATGTCTCACTTCTCTACTCCCATTATAGAGTAGTCATTAATCTGAAGGGTGTTTATTAACCATAACACTGTTTGAAGAATCCTTTTAGTGAAATTATAAAAAAATAGTAAAATTTTAGTTTTTAGATTAATTATAAAACTAATCTTTTAATTCAATCAATACTTGATCTGGATGCATCACCCAGAGTTATTCTGCTTGCTGCAGGTCCAAATTAAATTAAGCCTAACTATATATGGGACCCACTTCACATAAAAATTAGTTTTATTTCATGGAAAATAATTAGATGCAAAGAGAAGTATTCGTTCACAAGAAATCAACGAGTTAATTAGGAGTGATGAATGACTAATTAATTTGAATTGATGTGTGAAAAGTTGGGAATTCAGATGTATATGATCAAATAATTTAGTAAGTACTATTTGGCACGTAACGTTTCTGGTGGGCCCAAAATTATGCTACTATTATTATGTTTCACAATTCAATAATCCTCAGTCCATTCAACTTAACTAGTTCATTCGTTTTCAGTCCAACACAATTAAATGTATGAAATGATCGATTTATTTTTGTTCTTGATTGATGGTTTGTTTTCGTAAGCCAAACGCTCGAGTTTGTTTTGTCTTCACCTTTAACTCTTTATGAAAGTCTTAATTATTGTTTTGTCTTCACCTTTAACTCTGTATGAAAGTCTTAATTATTGATTAATGTTGAAGTTTTAGAAATATATACTATAGTATGTGCTATTTTTATAGTAAATTTCAACTAAATAGCGAATTGAATTACAATTTCTCAATTGTAATTTAGGAGAAAAAAACATGTTTTTGTTTGTGTTTCTAGTAATTTGTAGTGTTTGGTGAAAAATGGATAATCTCTCGTAAATTGCGAATCGGATCCTCTATTGCATTTCCGTATTGCGTCTTTTATTGCAACGACGGATGATTGACACGTGTTAAAAACATTTCAAAATTCAGCGCTTTTGTTTATGATTTTTTTAAATTTAGTTTTGGAAAGATTTTTAACACGTGTCAATCATATGTTGTCAGTGGCGACTCCAAGATTTATAATTCGGGGGAGCGAAAAATAATTATATCTTATAATAATGTGAACGAAAATCATAAAATTACAAATATACCTAATTTAATTTTTCACAATGTTTCATTACTGAAAAGCGATTGACAACATCGTCATCAGAAACTCGTAGGAAAACACATCTCTCTCAGTAAAATTGACCAAACAATCATTTAAAAATTAATTTTTCATGCTATTTCGCAATTTGTTTTTGACATAAGTCATTCCGAAAATTATTATCTCGACACTTGCATTAGCAATCGGAAGAATCAATACCAACTTAATGAGCAAAAATATTAGAGGATAAGTCACATGTCTTTTTGTTAACCTGAATAATGTTTTAAAATTTATTGTAATTAATTAAAATGAATAAATATAAATATACATACATATATGTATACATAATAGTAGTAAAAGATTTTTTTTTTTTTGGTACAATTATACCCCCGTTGCTCCATACTGGAATCGCCAGTGTATGTTGTTGCAATAGAAGATACAATACGGAAATGCAATAGATGATCTAATTCATGTAAACCGTAGTAATATTCATATTTTAAGAAACAATAGATCTCAAACGTAAGGTAAGTATATTTTAATTCCTACCTCAGTACGTACGAGTTACAACACATTCCTTCAATAATTGCCCAAAATAATTCAACTAAAAAAAAAACAGAAGAAATAACTCGTTTTATACATAAACCTTATCCGACGTCGTACGATCGTAATCTATTCAGAACGACGTCGCATCATTGGCCTTGAGCATAAGGAACTGTTTGGGTGAATAAATTCGGAAAAGGGAATAGGCAGAGAGGGAAGCAGTTATCGCCATTAAAGCTGCTGCAATATAACCACATACCAAAGCTCCACCTATTTGAATGCAGAATCTGGTAAACCTATTGCATAATTTCATCCATTGGAAGCTCTTCTCGCCGGTGATTGCCAGCGCCGACGCTTGCACCGCCGCCGCACTCCCGCCAAACACCGCGTACGCTGCCACCTGCATAAGCCCGGCCCGTTCTACTTTTGAGTATATTTCTTTTAGTTCAACTTATATAGACTCTAGAGTTTGAGCCCAAGTTTTGAAGGATGAAGGCCCAACTATTATGTTTTGGTTTTTTCTAAAGAGTCTATTTAGTTTGATTTTAATCTAATGAAACCCAACTTTAGTGAACGAGATAATATTTGTTTCTATATAATATATAAAAACTCAATTGTTAGCAAAAATTACATTTGTGATATTTTCTCTCCAAAATAACCATCTACTGTCCAATAGTTTTAGAATGATGATTTATAAAAATTTGTGAATTGTCTAATGAATTTGATAATAAATGTATTTTAATTGTAAATTATGTTTCATTATTTGTTAATGTATCTATTTTTGCATTAAATTATTCTATCAATTGCTTTATTTTGCTATATCCATATGTTATATATTTCCTTTTCCAATTCCATTTTTTATTGATAATTTGTGTAAAATTTTGTGACAAATAGAACATTTGGATACATTGTTACAAACAAAAATAATTATTTATTGGACTTTTGTGAATTAATACTAAGATAGATTTGAAACTATTGATCGATAAATTTACTGTAATCATAGCTTATATTTTAATTTTTTTGATTTTTTTCCCCCAAAGAACGTAGTATCACTACAATAAAATGCTCAAATAGTGACACAATTTTAAAGGAATTGTGACACTTATAAATGTCACTAAAAAAATTGTGACACTTTATGGTTGAGCGACTAATATGCGTGTCACAAAAAACAAAACATGTCGCTAAATTTAGTGACATTTGAAGGTGTAACTAACTTTGTGACATAAAAGTGTAGTTATATTTGTGACATGTGAAAGTGTAGCTATTTTTTTGACAATTTATTTATAATTACTGCTTAAAAAAATATTTTATTAATAATAGAATTATATCTATATATATATATATATTTATATATATATATATATATATATATATATATTCCCATGCGTGTGTGTGTGTGTATATGTCCATGTGTGTGTGCGTGTGTATATGTATATACTATATAGATTATAATATGTATATGAATGTACGTATGCGTGTAGCGTGTGTTTTTTTCTTCAATTTTTAATTGTGTACTCTAATTTTCATTTGAAGGAATTAGTTTTTGTCATTGTTTCATGATTCTTCTCATATAATGCATGTCTTTTTCTTATATTTTTTCGATATGGGACAATTCTTATTTATATAGTTGTTTGTGTCATAGAGAAATTGTGACACCTACGTGTGTAACAAAAATATTTTGTGACATTTTAAGGTGTAGCAAAATTTAGTGACATGTATAGATGTCACAAAATTTGTTACATTTCTAGATGTAACTAATTTACTTACATTTTTATGTGTTACAAAATATTATAGATACATGTATGGATGTAACTAAATTTTGCTACATTAAAAGTGTAGCAAATTTTGTGACACTCGCTCATGATGTCACTAAAATTGTGTCACTATTAGATATTTTTGTTGTAGTGTATTAAATTATTCCCTCCGTCCCAATTCAATAGTCATGTATGTTATTTTGGACCGTCCCAATTCAATAGTCTTGTTTTTATTAATAATAACATGGTACCTAAATAGTACTCCCTCCATCCCATTAAAGTGAGGACGCTTCATTATTTTATATTTCAATGGGAGGAAAGAGTATATTTTTTTAAAACATTGCACATGTGGTCATTGGGGGGCGGGGGGTCCGCTCTTAGGAAGGGGTTTGAAAATTCAATTTTGTAATTATAAGTTTTAAAATAGATTTTTAGAGTATAATTTTTTTACGGGCCTAAAAAAAAAATTGTACAAATCTCCAAAATCATCTATAAAAAAAACTGGGTCCGTTTATTGTGTACAAATTATAATTAAAAAAAAATCCATATCTTTTTGACATGAATACGATAACACTATGCATATTTGTGTTTCTAGTGAAGATATTAATGGCGAAGAGCGTGCACATACAATGTTAGTTGAGGTATGATGCATGTATTTTCGCCATTTTAGGGATACATTGCAATTAATATCTCCTAACTTAAACAACAATTTAATACAACAACTTGCTTTTATTTAATCAAATTATTATTGTTATGATAATTGATACTCGTAGCATTTAATTCGGCGAAGGTTCCAACTGTTATCTATTGCCCACAAACATCATACTGTATCAATTATCAAACATTCGCATATGTAGCACGTTACCGTGGATATGTAAATCATACACTATCAATTTTAATAACTTTTAATTAAACTCCACAAATTTAGATGATACTACTTGCCATTCTCTTTCCATTTAATAATATTAGCCAGTCTCTTTCAATTTAGAAAAAAAATGAAAAAAAAATGACTGATAAATTAGTGGTGGTAGGACTTTGATTTGACTAGGAAAAAGGAAATACTATAACTCGCTATATAATTGTGACGTGCATGGCTTATACTTTATTCATAAAATGGGTTTAGAATTTTTCTACCGAAGGTAAAATTAGTTTGTTCATTATCTCTGCTGAGTTCACTCAAATCTCATATAATATGTTTAAAAATAAAAAATTGATTGTTAAAGCCCTAGTTAGCACATATTTTTTCAGGGAAATTAAACAATTCACTTCATCGATATGATTAGCTAGCTAGAAACTGAGTTTGGAGCTTGCGGTTTATTAAGATAAAGTGAGTAGTTAGTCACCATAATCTATATATAACATATTTGTATATATACTAATCAATTAAAATAATTACTAATGATGATGGAGAAGTTAATTAATTAATTACCTGGTCTAATAAGTAAATTCCCCAAGCCACATATCGATGAGAAGGTGTGAAATCCTGCTGCAACTTATAACTTCTGAAAAGCTGAAGCAGATTATAAACAGCTGCACCACTATCTATCCACACTAAAACACTACAATAATCATGAAATTCATTAATCACCCAAAAAAAGAAAAAGAAAATTGAGAAATTAATAAAGAGAGGAGGATGAAATGAAGTACTTACTACAAAGCATCCAAATCTTGGAAAGTGGCTCTTTTAGTGTAGGTGTAGAAGAGAACTTTGGTTTGGGCGTCTAAACCCACAAGAAATGCAGTTAAACCCAACAGAATCGTACTCATAATTCTCAGCAAAGCTTCCCTTTTTAAGCTGTTCATTTTCACTAATTCATATGAATATGCTTGCACAGTACTTGCCTATATATATATACTCGACTCGACTGTGTTTGTTGAGGCTCATGCAAGAGAGATCTAAGAGAGAGAGAGAGAGAGATGGAGATGGGGGATTAATGAGTTTGCTATGCTAGTGTCCCAAAGCATTAAATGGAGCACTTTTCCCTCTCCAAAAAGAAAAGAAAAGAAAATAAAAGAAAATAAAAGAAAAGAAAAGAAAAGAAAAGTGGGAGCTCTTTGTTTTATTTCTTAATATTTTTAAGAAAATAAGTGGTAGGTATAATGAATACACATCATGTATATAAATTATACTCTTTAGAATATGGGAACTGATAGCAATATTTTATTTCTAATTTAACTATATAGTGCCTTGCTACTCATTAATAGTAGAAGATCGATATGCAGCGTTTATGAAAAAAAGATATATAGAATAATGAACATAGTATGTGATAATTTCTTAAAAGTATACTTTGGCAGCCGCATGATATTATTAAATTAATAGATATTCCCTCCCGTCCCGTGTTATTTATAAGTGTCCCCCATTATCAAATTACACGTATTAAGAAAATGTGTAAATTTATTAGTATTAATATTTTCTTTTTCTGAGCATTAACTTATACGTACATAAGTATTAATTATAGAGATAAAATGAAAAGAAATTAACTATTTTATCATCGAAAAATCTGAAATATAACACTTCAAAGAAAACAAGAACAAAAACTAAATAAGACATTTAAAAAAAAACAGGGAAAGAGTATCTAAAAAAAGCTTACTACGTAGCAGCAATCAATTTGAGGTTTAAGTTTCAGCAACTTCATTACAGAATTAAATGGCAGCACAAAACGTTAAGGAATAAATTATAAAAAAAAAACTATATAAATTTTTAATATTGAATCCATGTACTTTTCTAATTTTAATAATAAAGTCCATTACTTCCAATCAACTCTCGTTTACAATAATTAATCTAATCTTTGTAACTTCAACTCGTTATGTTATTAAAGAGCACTGATCATTTTAGTAAATCCAAACTTCAACATAAATCCAAGTGTGAATTAATTTTATTTATTTATTTATTTAAGCATATATAAAAAAGAAGTATGGAGTCCAAGTGCAGTATTACTGACGCATCAAAATTGAAGAACAACGTGGAAAAATTCAATTCGTTGATAATGAAAAGTATGGAAACCTAAATGAAATGAAGAAAAGTTTAGTATGTGTAACTTGGGTGGCATCATTTTCCAGTTCGTTGGAGAATTAAATTTGAGGAGTAATTAAGTTGTTAGGTGGTTGCGACAAGTCATTGTAATGTATTATATTCATCCCACAAATAAGAGAAGACATCGCCTAGCTGTTACACTTAGTTATTTTAATGCACTATTTAAGTGCATGCAACTATTAAATATGCACAAAATTAAGTACTGCTGACATTAAATATACTACAATAGATTAAGTGTTAGTATCCATTCATAGTTTTACGAGAGGGAGTGATTAATTGTTAGTATACATACATAGTTTTACAAGAGGAATACTACATGCCTACCGTAGACATACTTTATACTTAATATTTAATATATTCACTGGTCACTGATGATACGATGATGATATATTTAAAAAAATATATTATAAATAATATATCTTAAAATAAGTCCTATTAAAAAATAAATGAATATCTTAAAATAAATCCTATTAAAAAATTTAAATTCTAAACGAACAAGTTAACCGTTGACGTATTAGATGTGTCTATTTCAAATCATTGCATCATTCTTGTGTATTAATTAATTTTTAAATAACATCGTAGATTACATATTGTATACATAAATCTTTGCATCATTCTTGTGTATTAGTTAATTTTTAAATAACATCGTAAATTACACATTATATACATATATTGACGTCGATCGCACGTAGCATATGTATGGAATGAACTAAAATTTAAAGCTTTTAGTTATGGGGTAACGTTCCATTTCCTTTTTCTTTAGACTGGAAATTTCCATTTTTTTTTTTTGAAAAGGAAGTTTCCATTTCAATATATATTAAAAATGTAATTGCAAATGTGAAGTGTTCTTGCTAACTATTGGGCGTGTGACTTCTTAGCCCACAAACTATACATATAACGGCCCATCATTATGTACTACCTGGGCCAGCTTATTAATTCAAGATTTAAAATTTTGTCTTGATTTTTTACAATATAAAATCTTCATAAGGTATGAAGGTGTGTCTTGACTTTAAATGATAAATCACTAAAAGTTGTGTTTGAAGTATTTATTTATTTTAAGGAAAATATGTTTGAAAAATTATTATAATTACTAAACTTATAGTTTTCTTTTTAAATAGTTAAAAGAAAATTTAAAGACCGCTTTACAGAAGAAGACTCGATCGCGTTACAGAAGAAGACTCGATCTAAGCATTAACCCTACCGTTAAGCCAACACACGCACACATATCAAAAGTAGTTATAGTTATAGTTAGAAGTTTTTATTTAAAGGACAAGTGAAATCCTAAGCATAGCATTCCGTAGGGAAACCTTGAGGAAACCGCTTCGCATCGTTACAATAATTATAAATCATGTAATTCTCCTGCACCCATCTCAGCTTATCCTCGCCGTACTGATCCATCATCTCCCACCGCCACCCGTCGCCGCAGTCCTCCGCCGCGTCGCCGCCGCGGACGACGCAAGCGTCCGCGGTGAAGCCCCTGTACGCCGCCGTGAATGGCGCCTGGCTCCAGTCCGTCTTCACCGCCCCGCCTCTCGTCGCCCAGTCGTCGGCGTTCCATATGCTCGAGTACAGCCGCATCGGCTGCTGCTTCAGGAATGGAACTCCGATCCTCTCCAGATTCTTGAATTCCCTCAGAGGCATGCCGTCCACCGACAGACTACAAAGAAGAAGAAGAACGCCGTCGTTTCAATATATATTTATTAAACAAATAAAATTAATAAATAGGTGATCGGCCGGCTTACATAATGGTTTGAGGGTTCCAGAGGAGTGAGTAAGTATGGAAATCGGCGGTGGGGTCGAACCAGAGACGAAACTGCTGCTCTCTCTCCCCTTTTCCTTGAGTGTAGACATTTGTATGAACTGTGTAAGGCTCTCCGCTTACATTTCCCAAGAACTCGAAATCTATCTCGTCGTGATTCGATCCGTCCGAAGATAACTGCAAAAAAGACGACCAGTTTTCGAGTTTTATTACTCGAGAAAACCGATTCGAATCCTCTACTGCATTTCCTAAATCAGCAATAACTAAAGAATTTTATAAATAAAAATGTTAAATATTTTTAATTAAATAAAAAAAATTGATATAGTCGGACATAGAGGGCGGTGACGGTTCCGGCGGAGTTTCCGGGGACGAGCTTGAGCTGCATGTCGATTTTGCCGAACAGATACTGGTTCTTGGACCGGAAACCGGAGCCGGAGTAAGAGTCCAGAGAGAGAGTGAGGGTGTCTCCGTTGTTGAGGATTTGGCCGCGGCCGTCGCCCCACGTGATGTCGAAATCTTGGAAGAAATTGGCGGCGGATGTGGCGGTGAGGAAGGAGGCGAAGAGGAAGGTTGCAGTTGCAGCGTGGTACGTTGGGTAATGGAAGAAGGCCATTTCTCTTGATTTTCTTGGTTTAAAAAAGCGATGGGAGTTTGGATTATTTATAAAAAGGGTAAGTGCATGTAGAAAGAAAAGAGACAAAAAAAACTACGTGGGGTTTGGGTTTTACTCCACGGTGACATGTGTAAGAAAGGTTTCACCTCAGTTGGTTACAGCTTGCGCCATAATGGATAAACACATATACATACATTATATATATACTCCATTAGTTATGAAAGGTGGTATGAAAGAATGAATGAGAAGTGAATAAGTGGAGGTTTCACTACTATGTGGTGACTATATCCTTTAGTATTCATGTGAATGTTTGGTTGCATACCAAAATCAACCTATCGGAAAATTACGCTTTTCGAGATGCCGCTGAATATTACGCAAATCAACCTATCGGAAAATTAAATAAAAAACAAAATTCAGTCGCTGAAAAATAAACCAAGAAATTGATTCATTTAATGTTGTAGAGCTTATTTTATCTGGAAAGAAGAAAAGTTTTTGTATGGTTTTTTGTCAGTAAATTCGACCGGGCGATTTTGTCTTTTTCTCATTCATTTTAATATGTTGGATATATGTATTTATTCGTACAAAAACATGAGTAACTTAAATTCAAACAAATATAAACAATAGGAAAAAGAAAGCCGAGTCGCCAAAAAGGTTGAGTTACGTGTCAAGTTTTATGAGAAATATGAATATGGTTTGCCTTTCGCTTCTCTTCAGATTATGGGTTGGGCTTCAACTATAAAGGCCTATGATTTTGGGTATATAATGGGCCTCTTTTGAAAGTTGAGTGTGTGTGTTACAACTGGAAAAAAGACTTTTTTTTTTTTTTTTTTTTTTTTTTGAGAATTCGAAAAAGACATTGTTATGAATATTGTAAATCCATCCACTATGATAATCGATAATCGGGGAGTGATTGATCTTTTAATTTAAGTTTGTATTTCCACAATTATATACATTGTAATGCTTTATATATCTTAAATAGCTTCGGTATGATAATTTTATTCCAATTTATTTCTCATTTGTCTGATAAAAAAAATAAAATTGACATTTGTATAATGCCTAAATTGTCCAATTATGCTCCAAAATGAGTAAAGCTTGTTTCCTTTTGAATTTTCTCATAGTAAAACAGGTCAAATTTTTATTTGCATTGTTTTAAGTTGTAGCCTACTAAATAAGCTTTAAAATGAAGTTTGAATCAAGTCGGTCTGATTTATAACGAGATAAATATGGTGAATACGATAACGACATTATAGAACAGAAAGCGGATGAAGACTTAAAAGCTCATACGTTTGTTACAACCCTACCTGACTCATTCTTTCCTCATAGGTAAAATTATTCCAAAAACTACATACATTAACTCTTAAATTGGCAAAAAAATTGAGAAAAATTTGCGCCAATTTCAACCTATTTAGTAGGTTGAAAGCACAAAACTTGTTTCTATCTGATATTTACTCTCTAGTTTGTTTCTTGGACAGTCTCATAAGCAATTACTCTCTCCGTTATTTTTGACTTGTTTTATTTGTTGAATATGTAAGTGGTATAAAATAATGAAACGAGACAAGTCAAAAATAACAGAGGGAGTATGTATTGTGTGTGGGACAATCTAACATAACTTCTTATTGTCTCTTACAATTAGGGATGACAATGGGCCGGATCCGACTTGCTCTAGATCCAGATTCGTATTTTTTTCTTGGTCCAGATCCGATCCAGATCCATTGGGTCCAAAAAATAAGATCCGTGTCCCGATCCAATGGATCCACGGATCTAGACCCGAATACGTAGAATTTATCCCTAATTAAAATAAGTTTCTGCAATCGTAATAAGTTTCTACAATCATAATAAGTTGTAATATAACATTAAAGTCTATAAATTCAATTGCCAAAAAAACAAAAATAAAAATCCCAAATTAGAATAATTCTCCCAAGTATTGCATTAATAGAATTAGATAGCCGTTGTATGAACTACTCACTCCGTTTTCTCTGACTTGGCTTGTTTATTTAATGTATGAGTGGTATATAATTATAAAACAAGTCAAATAAAAAAAACAGAGAGAGTAATATCTAATTTTTAGGGCAACAATTTAATTATGAATTATAATTTTTATTAAAAATTAAAAAATACATATAATTTCAGATCCACGGGTCGGATCTGGACCAAATCTAAATCTGAAAATTAAAAGTAGATCCGGATTTGGTCGAGATTCATTGGGTCCAAAATTTGGAAGATCCAGATCCTAAAAATTGGATCTGGACCGGGTCCTGGATCCATTACCATATCCTTACAATCTTCTTTCTTTTGAGATTTTGTCTCTTATAATTTTCTTTTAGACCAATAATGTTGCCTACCAACAAACAAACATTCTTTTTATTCAATTCCACAAACATCTCTCCATTTTCAACCCTACTAAAATCACCATTCTTCCTTAATCCCTCTATTTTCCCACACTTTACTTTTACAAATTGAACTCAAAATATGTAAATCAAATTAATTAATTAATTAATTAATAGAGCATTCAGGAGCAGGGCCATTAGGAAACCTCCGATCATCCCTGCAATAATCATAACCATATATTCCCTCTGCATCCTCTTCATCCTCTCCCTACTCCTCTCATCCAGTTCCATCTTCAGCACCTCCTTCCTCGCGAAATCCTCGGCGCCGCACGACGAGCTCCTCCTCCCGAACGACCAGATGCAGCCGTCCACCGAATAATTCCGGTAAGTGGCGGTGAACGGCGCCGCCGCCCAGTCGGTCTTCACCCGCCCCCCCTGCGTCGCCCAATCGTCGGCGTTCCAGAGGCTGGAGTAGACCCTCATCGCCTGGTCCTTGGGGAACGGAACGCCTAGATCCTCCGCGTTCCTGTACTCTCTAATCGGAATTCCGTCCACGTAGAATCTGGAGAAGAGATAACGGAATTAGTTCGGTTTCGCCGTACGCATTGACGGCGAAATGAAGAATTTGGGGGAGAAATTGGTAAATTTACACGATGCATTTGGGATTCCATAGAATGGAGTAGGTGTGGAAATCTAGGGTTGGATCGAACCAGAGGAAGAATTGCTGCTCCCTTTCGCCCTTGCCTTGGGTGAAGACGTTGGTGTGGAGAGTGTAGGGCTCGCCGCTTGAATTCCCCAGAAACTCGAAGTCGATCTCGTCGTGGTGGTCCCCCTCTGATGACAGCTGTCATTATCAAATATATATATATTTTTAATTAGTACGTGTAAATGCAGTTTTACGGTTGGTTAATTAACCATTTTGAAAGTGACAAATGGTGAAATAAAAGTGCCTAAGCCTAATTAAGTGATAAATTAAGTAGATACAGCTCACGAGGTACGAAAGCAGAAACGTTGAAAGCAAAACTTCAAAAATAATTGGTTTTAGGGGGCAATTATACCATTATTGTTCACAAGAAACATATAATTATTTATTTAATAAGTATGTTGCACTAGTGGTTTTATATTGTAGAGTTTTGTTTGGATTGAATATGGAGTGAAAAGTGAAACTAAAATTTCCTAACTATATAAATACACAATTTAAAGACAATTATTGAACTTGTGAGGAATTAATGTGAATTTTTTTTCCCTTTTGTTTTTTTTTTTTTTTTGCAACATTTAATGTAATTGAATAGCAACTTGCATTTGTATCATGTGATTTTCATTTACATCAATATTAGCAAAACGGAACTACCTAATTTTAGCAAAAACATCAATATTTTTGAACTATTGAAGATAAATACTGTAGTTGAAATCTTACATAATAAGTTGTGACAGTTCCAGCAGAATTCCCAGGAACTAGCTTGATCTGCATATCAACCCTAGCAAACAAGAACTCCTTCTTCGACTCGAAGCCCGAGCCCGATCCTTTATCGAGCGTAAGCGTTAGCTTCTCGCCTTCCTCGAGCATCCGGGCCCGGCCCTCGCCCCACGACACGATGAAGTGCCGGTGAAATGTGCCGTTCCCGATCACAAAAGTTGGACTGTCACATGAAAAATTAGAAGAATGAAATATTTTCATAAATATTACAAATGTAAATGTTGTTATATTCATGGTTTATTAATTAAAGTGGTCCATGCATTTCCCATTTGAAAGGGGTTGGAGTACAGTTGTGAGAGATAAGAATCTGTACCGCTTATCCATCTTCTATTATTCAATTCCCTCCCTTTATTTTTATTCACATGCATTTCCATTCTATCTCCTTTCTTCTTCTACATTTCATCTTTTATATTCAGTTCTTCTCTATTTATCTCAAATGGTGGCTCAGCTCCTTTCCTATTTCAGCACAGACACAAATTAATACGTTCCACCTGGACTGCAATTCTATATGTAGTTTGTTTCTTCCCTTTTTGGACAATCTTGTCTTTAAATATTACAGCATAGATAAACAAGCACACATACACACTCACCTGAATAATGAATGAAGGGTTAAATTTAAATCAAGAAAGCAGATGATGAAGTTGAGAAAATAAAGTCATGCAGCTTAACAGGGTTGATTTCACTAGCTACCATTATAATTCACAATTCTCTTTCTCAATGTTCATACTTCTGCACATATAATATACTCCCTCTCTATCATGTGTTTCTTGAAACATTTCTATTATTTTACCTCACATATCTTCAAGAAAACGCGTCAAGGGAAACGAGATGGAGGGAGTATATAAGAATTTATGGAAAATATATATACCTTGTTGTGCTATCTAGGTTACGTCGAGTTGCAGAGGCTGATTGAGAAATGATGATGTCCACCTGCAACAAAACACACAACACACACACAATATAAGTTCATGAAATGAATAAATTAAAAATAAATATGTAGGAATATACATTTAGAGAATGGGACCTTGAAAACGAGACGCAGAAGAGAACAAAAGCCAAGTAAGGGAGGAGTTTGTGGGAACGAGAGTGGTGAAAATTTCTGGAGGACATGAGAAGCGGTGGTGGCTTCTTGAAGACATGAAGAAGAAGAATTGAAGTAGCTAGTGAGAGAGAGAGAGAGAGAGAGAGAGAGAGAGAGAGAGAGAGAGAAATAATGAATAACAAGAATCAAGTGCATTTGTTATAGAGTAGTTTTGTTTTGTACACTCATGCACCTTCAAAATCATCCTCTATTATTATATAGGTCTCTTTCAATGCCATGCCTTGCCTTTTGCTTCACTTGTTAGTGAGGAAATTCACAGCCATTCCTTTTTCTACCTCACAAACTCATGGTTATCCATGCCTCTTGGAGTTTTAATTAGCTTCATCATATCTCTTTCCATTTCACCTACCTACTTATCATTCCCTTTATTACTATATAGTTTTTAATTTTTATGTTGATAGAGTAATTAAAGTTGATAATCAGTACTCCATTCGTCTCGTTTATCTTGGCACATTAAGGAGAAGAGAAAGATTAGAGATGTAACTTAGTGGTTAATAAAAATAATTTTATAATCCAAAAATATAAATATTTTTATTTATTTAATTTTCAGTATCATTTAATTTAGGGCCTAATTATTGGACTAATATATTGCCGGAAATGAAATGTGCCCAAATGAATGGAACAAACTAAAAAATAAATTGTGCCAAAAATAAACGGGATGGTACGGGAGGGGAGAGTATGAAATTGTGTTAGTTTTAGATGTGTTTACTCGAGTTCAACTTCATGCATGAAATTACTTTTATCTGAATTATTTGATTGTCTTACACTTTAATAAATAAAGAAAAATAAAAATTATTATTTCCGCAAATTATTTGCAATAATCTTGGTTCTTTTGACTATGTACGTTCTTATGGATTAGATTGTATACTATATTATTATGAATTAAGATTTATTTGAGGACGACTCTTCTAAATTTGTATAAATGTGACAAAAGCAATACATGCATTTGTCCTTGTATAATAGTATATTAAATTAGCTACTGTTGTCCCTTTCAACTCAACTCACCTTATTCATTCTGCCGACGCAGTTTTTTTTTTTGGTAATTTTTTTTCACCATGAGAACGATATTTTCTGTTATTACATTTAAAGCTATTATTTGTAAATTAACTACTCTTGAACTTTGACCTACTGGCTACTACAAAA